>SKCR01042601.1:0-297979 GCA_019454045.1 Zanthoxylum bungeanum
CCGAAACCTACTTCACTCTCTGCTTCTTACCAGGCCCGGCCAAAGGGAAAGAAGACGAAAGCGAAGAAGAAGAAATGTTTTGGTCCTCCACCGCAAGGAAAGATAGCAAAGCCCAAGAGGGCGTCTGAAGACAAATGTCATCACTGCAGCAAATATTATATCTCTTTTTTGTATTAGATACAAAAGGTTATCATGTTAATATTAAGAACTGTTCTTTGTATTTATATGATAAACGTAATATTCAGATCCTTTATTGTCCAAATGAGCATGCTCATTACACATTCCATACTTCTAGAGATATCTTGAATACTAGGATTAATAAATATAGGTTACCTGTTGTTAATAATACTGAACTTTGGCATATGAGGCTAGGTCATATATGCATTACACGCCTTACCCAATTGGTTAGGAATAGTTTGATACCAGATCTCACCATTGAACCCTATCCAACTTGTAAATCGTGTATTCAGGGTAAGATGACCAAAGCCCCATTTTCTGGTGTTGGACAACGAGCCACTAACTTACTAGAACTCGTACATTCTGATGTGTGTGGTCCACTAATTCAGACTGCTCACAGTGGTTATTCGTACTTCGTTACCTTTACCGATGATCTATCACGGTATGGTTATGTCTATCTGATGAGACATAAATCAGAAACCTTTGAAAAGTTCAAAGAGTTCCGTAATGAAGTAGAAAAACAAACTGGTCAATATATTAAATGCCTTCGATCTGATCGAGGTGGCGAATATATGAGCAGTGAGTTCATGGATTATATGAAGGAGAATATGATTCTCGCTCAATATACTCCTCCAGGTACTCCACAGCACAATGGAGTGTCTGAGAGGAGAAATCGGACTTTATTGGATATGGTTTGATCTATGTTGAGTTTTACAGATTTGCCCTATTACTTATGGGGCTACTATCTTTTAACAGATGCACATCTCTTGAATAAGATTCCTTCAAAAGTTGTTCGTATGACTCTATATGAGATATGGACCGGTAGGAGACCAAATCTTAATTATATAAGGTTTGGGGTTGTCCTGCCTATGTCAGGATGGCTCAGCAAGATAAGCTTTCGCCTCGAGGGTAAAAGTTTAGGTTTGTTGGATATCCTTCGAATACGAAGGGATATATGTTCTATGATACCGAGCATCGAAATGTGTTCGTAGCTCGCTTTGTAAAATTTCTAGAGGTAGAATTTTTGTGAGAATGTGGTAATCATAGACAGGTTGAACTTGATGAAGTCCAACCTGAAAACAACGAACCAATGGATGAATTTGAAGTTCAAGTAGATGTAGAAACTTCAACACACCTTCAACACACACACTCCGTAGGTCACAAAAGGTATCTAGACCTCATGAACGCTTGTATTTGATACAAGAAATAAGTCTCGATGTTCTCTTAGTTGAAGAGACTGATCCTTTTACCTATAGAGAATCGACGTTGGACATCGACTCCGTGAAGTGGCAAAGTTCCATGAAATCCGAGTTAGACTCAATGCATGATAATCAAGTTTGGGACTTGGTTCCGCTTCCCGAAGGAATTATTCCTATCGGTTGTAAATGGGTTTACAAAAGGAAACATGGGCTTGATGGAAAGGTTGAAACCTATAAGGCCCGACTGGTAGTAAAAGGTTACACGCAGCGACCTGGCATCGATTATGATGAAAAGTTTTCACCAGTAGCAATGCTTAAGTCTATTAGAATTTTGCTTTCTATAGCTACGTATCATGATTACGAGATTTGGCAAATGGATGTCAAAACGACTTTTCTAAATAGATTTCGTGATGAAGAAATCTATATGGAACACTCGGAAGGTTTTGCATCCAGAAAGAACTCGGGTATGGTATGTAAGCTTAGAAAGTCCATTTATATATTTAAACAAGCTTCACGAAGTTGGAATCTTCGATTCAACGAGATTATTAGATTGTCTGGTTTTCTTAAGAATTCAGTAGAATCATGTGTGTATCAGAAGGCCAGTGGGAGCATGGTGGTATTTTTAGTCCTCTATGTTGACGACATCCTAATCATTGGAATGATATAGGGAAGATGCAAGGCGTCAAAGCTTACCTCTGTAAGAATTTCTCCATGGAGGAATAAAAATCTATAGAGATAGAGAGAGGAAGCTGATTGGGTTTTCCCAATCAACGTACATAGATAAGATCTTGGAACGGTATAATTTTGGTAACTGTAAGACAACAAATATACCGTTCAGACATGTGATTCATCTTTCAAAGAAGATGAGTCCACAAATAGAAGATGAGAATGTTAGAATGTCTAACCAACCTTATGCTTCGTGTTTTGGTAGCATAATATATGTCATGTTATGTACTAGGCCTGATATCAGCTTCGCTGTTAGCGTAACAAGTAGATATCAGTCCAATCCAGGCAATGACCATTGGATGGCCATTAAGGATAAGTTGATTATTTAAGGAGGAAGTGAACTGCAAGTTAATGGGTATACGGATTCCGACTTCCAATCGGATCCCGATGATAGAAAGTCCACATCTGGATTCGTCTTTACCCTTAACGGTGGTGCAGTTTGCTGGAAGAGTTCCAAACAGGGGTCAACAGCAGATTCCACCACAAAGGCGGAATACATTGCAGCTTCAGAAGCTGCAAAGGAAGCTGTATGGATTAGGAACTTTATCACATAATTAGTAGTTGTCCCAAGTATCGAGAATGTGATTCCATTATACTGTGATAATACTGGAGCTATTGCGCAAGCAAAAGAACCGAGGGCGCATCAGAAGTGGAAGCATGTGGAACACAAGTACCACATCATTCGAGAGATTGTGTCGCGATGGTATATTCTCGTGTGCAAGGTACCGAGTGAAGATAATGTAGCAGACCCGCTTACGAAGGCCATACATCCGAAGTTATTTGATAAACATGTGGAGTCGATGGGTATTAGATACAATCGATATTGGCACTAGAGAAAGTGAGAGATTTTGTTGGGGTTTGTGCTCAGAGCGCCAATTCCCCGTTATATTTCCTTGTAAATACTCTTGTAAATGTTTTATTATGAATAAAATAAGCAGTTTCTATAATATAATATATCTTCTTATATGGTAAAGATGTAATTGACCTTAGAATGATTAGTCATGATGCAGTTGCGAAATCGTCGCAACTGACATTGAGTTGTATCATGACATTGTCATTCTTAGACTGTTCATGGTCAAGGTTTACACTACTTGGTCAGTAAAGTAAACCTGTTGAGACCGGTATATGTCGTATATTGGAATATATGATTCTAATGGTTTCTCAACAAACCATGAGTCTTGGAGACTCGTATAGACGTGTATGTGTTTATAGCGGATAGACACTGAACGACTCACCGAAGATTCTTAATAGATGGTACACCAACGTCAATAAGAATCTTCTCGGGTTGAGTAGCATTTGTGATTCTTCGACTTGAGATACCACTGTGGGCACATGAGACATCTTCCACACTTAGATGGCAGTCACGTCACCGATCTATTCAGATCAGACCTCCGTCTGTTCGTTGGGTGTGGACAGATCCTCAGGGTGTCCTGTGTATATCAAGATTTGATCCGTCAGTTCTGTGTACAGAGCTTAGGTAGTCCATAAATGATTAGCAATCAGATAAAAACCATGGGCCCGTGGTACACTTTAGAAGTAAGTTCTAAGTGTTCTTTTAGAGATTGCTAATAGAGACGTCGACGAGATTGTCCCAATAGAGATTTGACATTTACATCTATATTTCTGGGATATATCCGGATATCTATGACGGAGGAATTAAACATATGCCATGACCTCGACCTGTATGATTCATCGAGTTTATCTGTGGTCGTCATAATTTACGGGTGGGTAAATTATGGACACGAAATTGGATTTTGTGATGGATATGCCTAAATCTAGAGAGTCTCACTAGTGAAATATACTTGTAGAGTACTAGGGCAACTTTTATGAATAATACTGATTATTTATTAGTCGTTTAAAGGTTAAAAGAAAAATACATGCAAAAGGACCTAATGGTCATTTCCTAATTATTGTGTATTTATATTTAATGATAGATTTTATTAAATACACAATAATTAAATGTCAAATCGTGATATTTGACATATATCATAAATATATATGTATTTAGATATTTAAAGTAAATATAATACATATATTTTTAAAATATTTGTATTTAAATAATTATTTAATTGTTAAATAATTAAAGTAATTAAAAAAAAAATCTTAAGTTGTGATATTTTTGGAGATGACTTAAGTTGCTTTATTTGACTTGTTAATAAATCATTAAATGTGTAATGATCAAATAGGCAAGTTGATAAAGCAAACTTTAAATGAAACAAAAATATCTAGATATTAGTATATGCATCCCAATTTTCGGCCAAGGGAAATTTTGGGGAGTATATGTTGTTTTGTTTCATTTTTCATGGTTTAGGTTAACAAGTTACCAAAAAAAAAAAACAAAAAGAGTTGAGAGCAAAGTTGAAGATACGAAGGAAAAGGGTTGAAAATACATTGATTTTGCAAGTTTTTTCTTAAACTTTTCAACTAAGAAAATGTTTCTATCATGCTTAGCTTCAACATGTGTTGCTAGGATGTTGTCTCTACACTTTTAGTTTGTGTTTTAAATGGTTGTGAACTTGTTTGAAAGATGAAAGCATGTATGATTTCCAAGTGAGCTTGAAATGGTTTCATAAGCTCTCTTTTGATTATTTGATAATCAAGTTACCATTCTAGAGTTGCTAAGCCATTAATTGATGACTTATAATTGTTCTTGAGTTGTTTCATGATGGTGAGACTTGTTTGATGTGGTAAAGTTTGAATTAAAGTGTTGAATCTAATTGATTTGATATTTTTTGTCAATTTGAAGAAATTATAAAATTATGGTTCTTAACCCTTTCCAAATTTGGGGATTTTCATATATGTGATTTATTATGGTGTGTATATGATGCATATTAATTTTTGGGTTGATTGAATTTGATCTTGACATGTTTTGAACAAAAATGGACCAAATTACAAAAACTGAAAAATTATGGGGCTGTTCGGCAATTTGGAATTTCTTGGGATTTTATTGCAATCTGATTTTGATGTGTTGGAAATGTTAGAAATCATTTTAGAATTGATTTAGAATCATCCAAAATTATATTTGACAATTTGAGGACTAAAATGATCAATTTACAAACTATTGGGCCAATTCAGCAATTACAAAGAAATTTGATTTCATACCTAAAATTTCAATTTTAGGTATTGGGTAATTTAATAAATAAGTTTATTTAATTGATCTAAGAAAAATTATTGAAATCGAAAAATTCCAATTTTTCGCTTTTCCGCTGCGTTACCGGATTTTCGCCATAAAACCCCTATAGTCTTTCTCTTCGAAACTGTGTATTTAAATTGCGAATTGCGTGATAGACATATCCACTGGAATTCATCTCAAGAGTCAATGATATATCATCTAAAGACTTATTACTCATGCCATCCCTAATTAATTTTATTTTCTCTTCGCGATTATCAGACATCATTCCTAAAGAACGACAACGAGTATTGCATGTACAAAGTGCACATTTATAACAAACACCTAATCTTTTAGCTCTTATTTTCTTAGCATATGTGTTTTTTCCTAAACCAGGCAGAAATGAAATAAAAGAGTCAGATGACTCACATGCCAAGCGAACTCGTGCTTCAATTATCCAACGAACATCACTAGGAATACCTTAGATCATCAGAAGCCTCATTCTTTCAATGCGTTCTTTGGAGACTTTCATCAGAGATTTTTGAGGGAGAGAAGGAAAATGTTTGTGAAGTTTTACGAGAACTTCTTTCATCATGTCTATGATTTTTCCTACAAAAATAAAACACACAAAATCTCAATATATACACAATTTGCATAAGTTGCCTTCATGCTAGTGCTAAGTTTAATGTCGTCAGCTAGACATGACTGCCCAAATGTTAGGCTAGATCGGCAAGTATGAGACTCTCTTTTTGATGCTTGATGGATTCTCCCCAACAGTTCTTGACACGTTGGCTGTTGACTTTGAATGTATCATTGGAGTTGGGGTCATGTAGCTCAACGGCTTTGTAGGATAACACTTGGGTGATCACAAATGGACCTGACCACTGTGATTTCAGCTTGCCAGGGAAAAGTTTCATCCTTGAGTTGTATAACAATACCCGCTGCCCTGATTCTAGTTGTCTGTGCACTATTTTCTGATCATACCATTTCTTGGTATTTTCTTTGTACAGTTTGGCATTCTCATAAGCATGAAGGCGAAATTCTTCCAATTCGTTTAGTTGGTGGAGTCGTTTCTCTCTTGCTGCTTGCAGATCAAAATTTAGCTTCTTCAGTGCCTGGTATGCTTTATGTTCGAGCTCCACAGGCAGATGGCATGCTTTCCAAAACACCAATCGATATGGGGACATTCCAATGGGTGTTTTGTAAGCTGTCCTGTAGGCCCATAATGCGTCATCCAATTTTGTAGACTAGTCCCTCCTTGTTGAACCAACGGTTCGCTCTAAGATTTTTTTTGATTTCTTTGTTGGAAACTTCAACCTGCCCACTTGACTGCGGATGGTAAGCAGTGGCAACTTTATGAGTTACTCCATATTTGGCTAGGAGTGCATCAAAGTATCTGTTACAAGTGTGTGCCACCATCACTAATGATCACTCAAGGTATTCCGAAGCGAGTGAAAATATTATTTTTGAGGAATTTTAACATTACTTTGGAGTCATTTGATGGCAGCTGTTGCTTCAACCTATTTGGAGACGTGGTCTACTACAACCAAAATGTACAAGTTTCCATATGATGGAACAAAGGGTCCCATAAAATCAATCCCTTATACATCAAATATCTCCACTTTGAGAATGCTTTGAAGAGGTCCTTCATTTCTCTAAAATATTTCCCATTCTCTGGCACCTGTCATATTGAAAAATGAATAAGTGAGCATCTTTAAACAGAGTGGCTAGAACAAAATTGATTGCAGGACTTTGGCCGTGTTTTTGTCTCCGCTGAAGTGTTCACCGTAATGGTGATAAATGACAATGCTACAAGCACTATTAACCTCTTTTTGTGGTACACAACGCCTCAATAACTGATTAGTACAACATTTGAATAGATACGACTCATCCCAGATATAGTTCTTGACATCTTTGAAGAATTTATTTCTTTGCTGATGTGTCAATTCCAACAGCCATTTCTCCGATACTATGTAGTTCATATAGTCAGCATACCATGGGACTTCCTACTGCTTAATGGAAAATAATTATTCATCTAGAAAAGTTTCATTAATTGTCATTTCATTGCCAATTGTACCTCCATTTTTGACCCTCGACAAGTGATCTGCCACTTGATTTTCTGTTCCCTTCCTATCTCGAATCTCCACGTCGAATTCTTACAGTAGAAGCACCCAACGGATCAATCTAGGCTTGGCATCTTTCATCTCGATCAAGTATTTGATTTCTGAATGATCTGTGTAGACCACCATTTTTGGACCCAGCAAATAAGAGTGGAATTTATCAAAAGATAACACAACTGCGAACAACTCCATTTCGGTTGTTGTGTAGTTTATTTGTGCTTCATTCAAAGTTTTGCTGGCGTAGTAAATGATGTGAAAAACTTTCGTCTTAAGTTGTCCCAAAACTGCACCTACAGTAAAAATACTAACATCACACATCACTTCAAATGGAAGCATCCAATCTGGTGCTACTATGATGGGACATAGATCAACTTCTGTTTCAAGATCTCGAAAGCATGGTGGCATTATTTGGTGAAATGGAAAGGCACGTCTTTCTCCAGTAGATTGCATAATGGTTTAGCAATCTTGGAGAAAACTTTGATGAATCTCAGATAAAATCATGCATGTCCAAGAAAACTTTGAATCCATTTGACAGATGATGGTGGAGGTAGTTTCTATATTACCTCGATCTTTGCTTTGTCTACCTCAATTCCTTTCTGTGAGATCTGATTTCCCAGGACAATGCCTTCTTGCACCATGAAGTGGTATTTCTCCCAGTTCAGTACCAAATTTGCATCTTCACATTTTTGTAACACTTTTCATAGATTCTGTAAGCAGTGGTCGAATGAGTCTCCAAACACTGAGAAGTCATCCATGAAGACTTCCATGCTTTGTTCTATCATGTCTGAAAAGATGGCCATCATGCAACGTTGAAATGTGACAGGAGCATTACAAAGTCCAAATGGCATCCTACAGAAAGTAAAAGTACCATATCGACATGTGAAAGTGGTTTTCTCCCGATCTTCTGGGACGATGGCAATCTGATTGTACCTCGAGTATCTATCCAGAAAGCAGTAGAAATCATGTCTCGCCAATCTGTCTAGCATCTGGTCAATGAATGGTAGTGGGAAATGATATTTCCGTGTTGCTTTGTTCAACTTCCTATAGTTCATGCATACTCTTTATCCAGTCACTGTCCTTGTTAGAATCAACTCGTTCTTTTCAATTGTAACCACCGTCATTCCTTCTTTCTTGGGTACGCATTGCATATGACTCACCCAAGAGCTGTCAGAGTTGGGGTAGATGATGCATGCGTCCAACCATTTGATGATTTCTTTCTTTATGACTTCCTTCATGATTGGATTTATTCTTCGTTGATGTTCCATTGTGGCATTGTACTCATCGTTCATCAGGATTTTGTGTATGCAAAATGATAGACTGATGCCTTGAATGTCTTCTATAGTCCAACCAATAGCTCTTTTATGCTCACGTAATACTCTCAATAACTTATTTTCCTGCACCCATGTTAGTGACGAAGAATTAATCACAGGTAAATCAGAAGAGTTTTCCAGGTATGCATACCTGAGATGGCTCGGAAGTGGCTTTAGTTCCAGCTTGCGGTGGTTCTTCAATCGATGGCTTGATTCACTCCTTTTTTGGTATTTCTAAGCTTTCCACATGTGGTGTCGATCTGAAGCGAGAGGCTCCATCAAGATAGTTGATGCATTCCAGAATATCATCATCTAATTCTCTGTCAGTCATGTTGGTGATGCATGCTTCAAGTTTGTCAGTGGAAATTTGCATTGCATATGTGTTCTGGATGATACTATTTATTACATCAAGTCTGAAACATTCCTCCTCCCTTTCGTCATTTGGAAATTTCATGGCTTTGAAAACATTGAATGTTACTTCTTGTTCATGCACTCTCATAGTTAGTTCACATTTTTGTATATCAATGATGGTTCGACTTGTAGCCAAGAATGGTCTCCCAAGGATGATGGGTATGTCTTTGTCTTCTTCTATGTCAATGACAATGAAATTTGTTGGGAAAATGAATTTTTCGACTTTGACCAGCACATCTTCCACTACCCCTCTCGGATATGTGAGTGATTTGTCAGCAAGTTGCAGAGTGACTGAAGTGAGCTTTGTTTCTCCAAGCTGTAATTTCCAGTAAATAGACAAAGGCATCAAGTTAATACTAGAACCTAAATTACATAAAGTCTTACCAAAGTAATGTTCTCATATGGTGCAAGGGATGGTGAAACTGCCAAGATCCTTCAACTTTGGGGGGAGATTCCTCTGAATGATGGCGTTGCATTCTTCTATCAGTGCTACCGTCTCGTAATCTCCCAATCTTTACTTCCGTGACAAAATATCTTTCATGAATTTAACATAGCTGGGCATTTGTTCCAATGCTTCTGTAAATGGAATGTTAATATGTAACTTTTTGAAAATCTCCAGGAATCGAGCAAATTGTTTGTCCAGTTTGTGTTTCTGAAGACGCTGTGGAAAAAGTGGAGGTGGAGTAAATCTTTCTCGATCATTTTCTTCTGCCACTTTTTCCTCCATCTGTGGATCGGCTTCGCTGCTTTCTTTTAGAACATTCTCAGAAGATGCCTTAAATCCAACATCTTTATTGATATCAGTGCCGCTTTTCAACGTGATGGTTTGGAATTGCTCATTCCCTCCGTTCCTTGGATTTGGTTCTGTTTTGCTGGGAAGGGTACCTTACGGTCTGTAACTCTGAGCATTGGCCACTTGTCCCATTTTATTTTCCTGTACCTTCAAAGATGTTGCTTGATTTTGAACTACAGCTGTTAAAGCATCGTATTTGGCTTCTTACTTTTTTATCTGAGTAAGCACTTCTGTTATTCATGGTTATTTTTCATACTCCTAGCCTTTATTCTGCTGTTGGAATCTGGGTGGTGGATTGTTCCTTTGTCCTGAAGTGTTGCTCCAAGCGAAATTGGGATGATTCCTCCAACCTGGGTTGTAGGTATTGGAATATGGATTGTTTCCCTGTCTGTTGAAGTTGCTGACATAGTTCACAGTCACATCATATTGGTTGTAAGATTCTGCCTCTGGTGCTCCTCCATTTGGTGAACTTGTGGATCCATCATTAACCTCATTGCTAAGAGTTTCCAAGCATTTGCAAATCTGATCCAGCTTGGCATTCACAGCTGAGTTAGTTTCTACTTCGTGGATTCCTGCTAATCGATGGATCATGGTCATCTCTGTTGGCCACAAGGAATTATTGTTGGACATTTCTTCAATTAAGTCCCATGCCCGATCTTCTTCTTTTTCCATTAATGCTCATCCAGCAGCAGCATCTATTGTGGTTCTCATTAGTCCAGAAAGCCCATTGTAGAAGATTTGGACTTGTAGCCACTTTGCAATTTCATGGTGAGAACATTTTCGGAGCAATTATTTGTATCTTTCCCATGCTTCTCAGAGGGATTCTGAGACATGTTGCACAAAGGATGTGATGTCGTTCCTCAGTTTTGCTTTTCTGGCTGGGGCAAAGTATTTTGCAAGGAATTTGGTGGCAAGAGTGTTCCAATTTTTGATGGAACCTGCTGGTAGTGAATGGAGCCAAGCCTTAGCTCTGTCTTTCAAAGAATATGGGAACACACGCATATGGTATTGGAATTCATCACAACCCTAGATAATGTATTTAGTTACGAAACATATCTAGGACTACTAAAGACATAGATAAATAAAACATCATGCAACTAATTGAAAACTAAATAAGTTAAAATTACAACAATGAAATAAAATGCTGGGGTTTGGGGATTTACTTTTATTATTTGAAATCTAGAAATCTCTCTTATTATAATATATAAATTTGCATTATATTACCAACCGACCATATAGGCGGTATCCTAATTAAGTCAGATTTTAATTAATTCCAACCGACCATAACAGTGGTATCCAAGTAAGTCAGGTTTTAAGATATAATTTATATATTATAAAATAAGGGAGATTAATCTAAATTATAATAATAAAAGTTTCACTTTTCACCCAAGCATAAAGAAGTTACCTACTCATGCTTTTAAGTAAAACAAAGAAAGATTTATTACTTAAAATAAAAATTAAATACAAGAAAACTGAAATTAAGCAAACAAGATACCGTTGGTTATTATCTAGGTCCCAAGATCAAACAAGCAATGGAAATCATGTGTGAATACATCAACGGAGGTAGCGGAATACTCACATCGATCGGTTGAGTCGATTTGAAGACGATTGAAGCCGCAAAACCCACTGGTTTGGTGCGCCCACTGTTGCAGTTCGTGCTCACTGGTTTGGCAGTTTCGGGTCTCATTTGGAAGCTCCAAACTCCGTCGGATGAGTCCCGCCTCATGGGTGAACCTCCCTACCACCTTCGCAAGTCTCGTAGTGTGCTAGCACTTGCGGTTTTTGCCACAAAAACCCAACTCTTGGCTTCCCTTTGCTCACGTTTTTCTTGATGAAAAACCAGTAAGTTTTGCCCCATTTTGGGCGTGAAAGTGAAGGAGAGAATGAGAGAGAAAATGTGTTGTTAACTTAATAAAATGTAAAGCAAAAATTGATTATATATATTTTCCAAAAATAGATAATCAATTTTCATTTAACTTTATCAAATAAATCAAATGAATATTGGAGCCAAATCCATAAAGTTTTCCCTCCAAAATGCTTTTACACTTTATGTCAAGTCCATCACCATTCACATCAAGTCACTTTAATAAAGTGACATGTTGTCAAGTCACATCACTCAAAGTGACAAGTGATTTGACGCTTGATGCGACTAATGATTTGTCGCTTGATGCGACTTGCGATGCCGCACTCGAATTCGAAATACGAATGCGCTCGCAAACACACTCGGGCTCGGGTTCGTTAATTCCAAATTAACGATTTTTCCGTCGCGTCGTAATTAAATGATTACGCCTAGCGAATTCACTATTCACGTCGCTAATGAATTAATTCTAAATTAATTCGTTCGCCCGAATTAAAATCTAATTTTAATTCCGTGTCGAAATCTAATTTCGTTTAATATATCGAATATATTAATTTAATCGATTAATTCCAAATTAATCGTTATCTCTCTCTAGACGATATTTTATCCTAGATAAAATGTCTCTGTAATTAATCCTAGATTAATTTTCTCTCTCTTCTATATAATCCCAGATTATTTAAGAGTGCGAGTTATGCGTCATCGGTGGATTATCGGGAAGCGACCCATGAGATCTCCGGATACGTTGGCAGTAAATACGGTCGTCGGTGTATCCGAATCACGTACGTACCAAGTACTACGTTCTACCGATTTACGAGACAAGGTCGGCTCCTAGCAAAGCACGATGTCTACCAAATTCTCTGGTCATATTCATTTAAGAATATTAAGATCTGTATCAAGCGTAGTATACCATTGTATTGTGCATATCGGCCCAGTATCGGATAGTCACGTGCTAGGGCTGGGGCTGGATAAGTGTCTGCCCCATCCGAAACACATATCGGATGTCTGGTAACATAGTCTCTATAATCGGATATTCATGACCTGGTCACAATATCCCGATTGGATGCGCATCACTCAAGAGCACTAGTACCGTATCCCGCGTGACATCATCTCCACTATGACTGAAGTGATACTTCCGTCTCGACATCACACCCAATACACTACGACTCTCTGATAAACCCAGAAGTGGTGTACGCAGAACCGGTTAAAGCCCTGTACCACCAAGACCAAAGTCTATCGATTATCGTAAGTATTAGCGATGTAAGTCTCAGGTTAAGACTATACACACCTACCTTGATTTCGGCCTCCCATAGACACATAGTCATAATACCAATGGGATTCCGAGGGGTCTATCCAGAGCGAAGCTGTTTCCCGTACTATCGGTGAAACACGACCTCCTATCGCACTTGCATAAGTATCCGATACTTATATATATGAGAACTATGCTGTTGTGCCCTCACAACGCACACAAGTCCAATACTAGCCTATTCTGCATTATCGATGTCCAGTCTCGATAATACTCCGGCTAGGGATATTTAATGATTAATCCTTTGGGGACTGATACTGTCTCATATCATTCTCAATCTAGGAACTAATCATAGGGACCTCTCTTCATTTATATATCTATGGTGATCTAATCACAAATGATGGCCCAGTATCGGATAGTCACGTGCTAGGGCTGGGGCTGGATAAGTGTCTGCCCCATCCGAAACACATATCGGATGTCTGGTAACATAGTCTCTATAATCGGATATTCATGACCTGGTCACAATATCCCGATTGGATGCGCATCACTCAAGAGCACTAGTACCGTATCCTGCGTGACATCATCTCCACTAGACTGAAGTGATACTTCCGTCTCGACATCACACCCAATACACTACGACTCTCTGATAAACCAGAAGTGGTGTACGCAGAACCGGTTAAAGCCCTGTACCACCAAGACCAAAGTCTATCGATTATCGTAAGTATTAGCGATGTAAGTCTCAGGTTAAGACTATACACACCTACCTTGATTTCGGCCTCCCATAGACACATAGTCATAATACCAATGGGATTCCGAGGGGTCTATCCAGAGCGAAGCTGTTTCCCGTACTATCGGTGAAACACGACCTCCTATCGCACTTGCATAAGTATCCGATACTTATATATATGAGAACTATGTTGTTGTGCCCTCACAATGCACACAAGTCCAATACTAGCCTATTCTGCATTATCGATGTCCAGTCTCGATAATACTCCGGCTAGGGATATTTAATGATTAATCCTTCGGGGACTGATACTGTCTCATATCATTCTCAATCTAGGAACTAATCATAGGGACCTCTCTTCATTTATATATCTATGGTGATCTAATCACAAATGATGAGAGTGCAATTTCCTTGTCACATAGTTAATTTGCTACAACAACACAATGATCTGTGCAAATAGTGACGCTATGGGTCATTTTGTCCAACAGATACTCTCTTCTTAGTATTCGAAGGAAATTCCCAAGAAGAAAGTTTGAAGAAAATCCTCTGATTTAGGCTGCTATTTATAGGCTTCAAAACGGCTGCACGTCGCGACACACAAAGTCTTCTGCGTCGTGACGCATGCTACTGTAGATGGCGAATGTCAGCAAACTGAATTATTGACTCGGCGTCGCGACGCGTTGAGGGTTGGGCGTCGCGACGCTGATGTCATGGTGAAGCGAGTGATGATGCGTGTCGGCAGGATGCATAATTGAGGCACGTCGCGACGCATAGAAGGTTTCGTGTCGCGACTCTTGAACATTAAATTTCTCATTTTGCCATTTTTCATTTGTTTTTCGCCGTTTTAGCCTCGATTTGATTCCAGCGAGTCCTGAAATCTTATTTATCTACAAAATAACAAAAAACAAATCAAAATATTCACAAAACTCGAGAAACTATATAAAATATTAAGTAAAAGAGATGATAAATATTGATATATTTTACACTTATCAATGCCATAAATATTAGAGACTTTTCATGGTCTAACCGCTAGATGTTTGTTGGGTGTGGACCTATGCACTCGTTGATCAAGTACATATCAAGATAAGATCTATCGGCCCGTATGTGTACTATAAGGGGTTTAGGTATCCATATGTGTAAGTCACGATTCTTAAGTTTGGCCAAAGCCGATAACCTAGGTGTAGACATTGCATTTTTGCATGAGCCTGATGATGAGCCTCGTATGGAGGCACTACCTGAAAAGTTACAAAAGTTATGAAAAATGAATGCCGAAAGGAAGGAAAACCTCCAAAATTAGCCCCTCATCTGATTCGAACTCACTAGTCAGCCTGGAATTCGCTCAGTCAGCCTCTGCTTCAAACCATAGCCTCGACCCATCAGCCCCAACCTCGGCCCAAGACCCCATGCAATCAGCCCATCCACCCTTGGCCCATACAGCCCATGCAATCCATGCCCAAATCGAAAAATAACCAGCCACCAAAAACAACCAGAAACCGAAAAACAACCAGCCATCAAAAACAACCAGAAACCGAAAAACAATCAGTCAGCAACAACAGCCAGAAACCAAAAAAAAACCAGAAACAACTACCAAAAAACCCAGAAATAACAGCAATAACAACCAGAAATAGCAGCCAAAAATCATGAACCACTGAGCAGAAACAGTATGAGCAACAACCAGAAACAGCAGCCAAAAAACCGTGAACCAGCAACCAGAAAATAGCGAACCAGTGATCCTTCCCGTGACGGCCTAACACACTTCCGAGAAAGCAACTTAAAAGGTAAGACCTGAGGGCACCCTTTCCATATTTATTTTTATAGTTCCGGACGCTGCATGCCTGGCTGGACGTGAAATTCGTCCAGCCGGGTATACGAAGTACTACATCAAAGACGGCCAAATTTATGGTCACATTTTTTCTTTCTTTGGAATTTCATTATTTATCCTTTTTTTTTTATCTATTTATTCACTTTATTGTTGTTTTATTATTTCGCCTTTATTTTATTTATTTTTTGTTCATGTTGATGATTATACGTATATGCATTTATTATATGTTTTCATGTCTATTTTTTTGTCCGTTTACATTACATTGATGATTATGTATGTTATTATCCCTTGCAGTATATCGGATGGAAACCCAGACGTAAATTCCGTAGCCGAATCCGAATCGACGGTAGTGCGGTCTGTACTTGGGATACAACTCCACGTGCCACTCGGAAAATACTCATATATGCGTGATTAACCCCATTTTTTTGTTTGCTATTTATTTATTGACGTTTTTCCTGCTTTTGATTGTTTATTATAATTTTCGTTACCTCATCTCGTATTTATTAATTTAATGTGCTTTTGGAACTACATTATTATGATTATTATTTTGGTTGGGTATGTTATTACATTTTTATTCACTTTTATGCACGAATTGCATTAAGACTTGGCTATACCATTGTGTGAACCCGTCCATTATACTGGCAAAAGTAAGGGACCATTCCAAACCCAACGGTTTGAGGTCTTCGCTTGCGAGGGGTGGGTGCGGCCTTAAATCTTTCCCAGTTCACACTGGGTGGTGACATCATTATTCTCTGGTTTAGTCCCAAGCGAGCTAATCCGTACTCTCTACGGCCTGCGAGCCCAATAGTGTCGTGGTCGCCAAACATCATAGGTATTGCGGTAAACCCCATTTCGCTCCTACATATGGCGACTCCACTGAGGATAGAGAATCGGCCCCGAAATAATGTCCTGTAGTGTCCGTGGCTTTGGTTAACCAAGTCTCATATATTTTGCATACCCTTCTTACCCCTGATGGCGTCATGTATCGTGAAGTCATTTTCACTCAAGGTGGCGGATCGTTATGTGAAGATAACCATCACTCGTTGGCACGTACCCTAGGGTATAAAAAAGGTGTGCTCACTTGGTCACTCGAACCCTTGAGTGGGGTTACCTAGTTTTGTGCAACCCTTCGCTGATGAGAGCCTTGTCCATACCCTTATAAGCCCACATACGAACCATAGTTATGTGTCATATAGAAGCTACCCATATGCTTGTGTTTGGGCCCATTATCATTTGGATCCATTGGGCTTCTCGTCATAAGATACGAACTGTTGGGCTACTTAAACTGGGACAAGTTTGTATCTTATGATGATTGGGTCAAAAGCTTTCAAAGTAACGATGGGCCACCTTGTGTTTGGGCCCCCTATCATTTAAAGTTATTTAGCCACATTATCGCAAAAGGGTAAACTTGTTGGGCCTTTTCAACTAGGACAAGTTTACACCTCGCGATAATCTGATTGAACACTTTAAAATGATAACAGGCCAACTTGTATGAAAACCTTGATGCGCTTAGAAGGTCCAAACATGATCCTAATATGCCAGATGCATGAGTCTGATATCCGCACTGGCTTTCATCCAGGAAGGGTACGCCTTGTTATGACATATTTGTATACTTTTGGATATTTCTAGACAATGGCACGATCCCCATAATAGGCTTAGCCAATCTTGTCAATAGGCGGTCTTTGTCTTTTACTTATGAAAATGGACTGAGGTAGCCAAGGCTCACCCCTATAGCGTAAGAGAGAACAATTTTGTGTACCCCACATTGGTGCATAAAATGAGCCATACCTAGGACATAAATTGACTTACCACGAGTGTGGGAGGAATAAGGTCGGAACGGTATATGTTGTTTTGATAACCACATGCATCTCATGCATCGTATGCATACATGCATCATTCTGACCCCCTGTCCTAAAAGCCATCATAGATATCTGTTGGGTTAGAGAAGAAATGAGACTTGTCAAGAAGAGGTTAGCAAGCATGGATGCATCAGGCAGTGAAGGTTCCCGCATGGATCAATTGGAGACCAACATCACCAAAATTACCGAGCAACTACAAGCTTTGACCAATGTTGTGGCCAATCTGACAGTACCCCGCACAGTGGGAACAAAAAACCACGAGGATGGAAGACGTGAGGAGCCCCCGAATAGGGTGAGCGAAGAAATCCCTATTTTTGATGATGACATGGCTGAGTATGCTGCGGGAAGGATAGCCGGGCCTCAGGCAGAGTTACAGAAACTCAGAGAACAAGTAGAGTCAGTTACCCGCAAGATGAAGGGAAAACATGAAGATCTATTAGACTATGATGCGATGACTTTCGAAGAACAGCTGCCTCCCCAGTTTAAGATGCCTGACATGGCCAAGTTCAACGGAAACGGAGATCCTAGGGTCCATCTCCGACAATATATTTCAGTGATGAGTTCAGTGGATTTGTCGAAGCGCCAGGTGCAGAAGATGTTTGGGATGTCACTAGAAGGGGCGCCCGTAGTATGGTATCATGGCCTGGAGAAAAAGGTAAGGGATGACTGGAGGGCATTAGCGGAGGTCTTTCTAAACCAGTATGTCACGGACATGGAGATAGACTTGTCACTCCGTGACTTAGAAAACACCAAACAGAGGCTAGAAGAGACCTTTAAATATTATGTGGATCGCTGGAGAAGCCAGCTTTTGAAGATACAGACACGGCCCTCGAAGAAGGACCATATTAAGATGGTCATTAAGGGCACCAAGCCCTCCATTTATAACAAGCTGAGAAGATGACCTCCATGATTAGCGACTTTCGACAGTTAAGAGAAACTGTCATGGATATCAGGGAAGAGGAAGCCGAGAACATAAAGTTTTATGGCCATAATAGAAAGACAATTGGGGGGCCTTCAGGGACCAAGCTCGCTCATGCTGAGGTCGCCGCCAACAGAAACAGTCGATTCTCCAATTTTGGTAGACCTTTGTCAAAGGTGTTTGAAAAGCTGAAGAGGCAAGGACTCATAAAACCCTTAGAACCTAAACCACTTCCAAACCCTGTGCCACGCCACCTCGACCTAAACCTATACTGTCACTACCATCAGCAAAAAGTCCATGAAACTAACAACTACGCCCGCCTCAGGCATGAGATCCAATACCTCATTGACACCTATAAGATACCCGACCCATAAAAAGAATGACCCAACACACACGAAAACCCTATACCCAACTACCATTCTGTTCCACCACCCACCTACATGCCTGAATAACTCTCAACCACCAAGCTTCTTGCATGGGGATATGGGACAGCAGAAGTGAAGATGAAGCAGAACAGGGGAAAGATTTCTAGGAAAACTTCTCGAGCAGTGACGAAGAGGAGGTGAAGGGGATGACTGGCAGTGGATGTTTTTACAATAATGTAACGGAGAAAGGCAAAGAATTGCGAAAATAAGGCCAAGAGGTGACAGAGAATACGGATAACACCGAGGGGGATAATGTGTTGCATCAATTGAAGAAGATGTAGGAAACGCTTTCATCGCGCAGCGGAAGTGGCTAAGGCACCCTGGATCGATCTTGAAAAATTTTTCTGCCCCTTTTCTTTGTATCCAGAATTATTCCACCCAAAATCCCAGATCCGAACAGCCTCATGAATCATACAAGCACACTGAACCAAAGTATGCGCATGAGTCTTGTTTGCATGGAAGCCGAAAGGCCACAAGGCCATTTATCAAAAACGCAGTTAATGATCATGTGTTTTGTGCCACCTCATTTCATTTGCAATTTGATCCCCACACACGGCAATTACAACAATTACTTTTGATCATCACATGAATAAATATAATATGCGCACATCATTAAGTTACGCACCGGCCTTGCCAGTTAAATCAACGAACCCAATAGCCACCGTCTCATGGACCAACAGTAGTCACACAAACAACAACAAGAAGAAGATGATTTGTTCGACACCAAAAGAGTCTTCCGGGCTATGTCTCACAACCAACGGAAATAAATATGGGCTTGACTCACATAAAAATATCCCTAAACTATTTAGAGATTTTGTCACACAAAATATTTTATTTTTCTTCTTTTGCTCTTCAATGGAGTTTCTCAACTTTTGAGAGAGTGGTGAAGAAGAAGAATGTGGCTAGGGTTGCAAGAGTGAGAGCTAACCAAAAAGAAAATCAAATTTTCTTTATATACTTAGGTTAAATTGTTTCCAAAAACAAATCAACCACTCTCTTCCCCATCCATCAAGAATCGGCCAAGGCTAAGAAAATATCTTTAATTTTTGTAACATCAATCAAGAATTGAATGACCAAATCAATTACAAAAATTAATTATGTAATTTGCCTTTACAAATACATAACTTCCAAAACCATTAAAGAAAACTTTCCTTTTTATTTTCCTTGCAAAATCGACAATGGCAAGTAAAAATCTTTCAATTTTTTGTAACATGTAGCAAGAATTGATTGTAATCAATATTCACTTTCCATAATGGAAAAGGTGTTACAAAAATAAAAGATTAATGCCTTGAAATATTTGTAACATCTAAATTAAACAAAAAGGTTTCCAAAACCCATAATTTAGAATTTACAATCTTAGCCTTATTAAATTATATCATACATAATTTAATATTTTATATTTAATAATTATCATATAATTATTAATACCACACATTAACTTTTAATATATAGTTTCAAGTGTGACAAATAATATTATTAATCATATTAATAATATTTATACATATGTGAGTATATAATTGGACTATCCAATTATACTAAATCCGCTATAGTAAATCGAGTTAGCAAGGGGACCAAATGGACCTACGGTTCCGAGCTCCAATAATCTCGAAATATTAATTAAGCTCTTAATTAAATATTCTGAATTATTAGCTCCGGGTTATTCCACTAAAAACCTGAAGCTGCACTCTCGTTGCCGCGGATGATATATTAAGTCGAACCAAGTCGGTGTCCATCGATATAGTCATTACATACGAATTGACCCTTCACGAGTATCTCGTAATTAGAGTCGGGTCATAATGTCCGTTATACCCCTCTAATTATTTTTACCTTAAGTACCATTGATTCTCTAATGAATGATTTATTCATAATTATTATGAATTTTAATCTTTCTATTCGTAATAGAAAGACTTGAGCGCTCAAATCGTTCAAGCACCGAATCAACCCTTAAGAAAGATACTCCTCTACTTCTCGCAAGAAGGAGTGAACTCCATGTCTATGTAAAATGTTCCCAGCTACACAACAGACCATGCCCCCAAAGTACGTTGCTATTGGCCGGGACTGCTACACCAACCTCACCTTTGTAAATCAAAGGACATGGCCTCCCATGCAGGAGTTCGTAGTACACTCAGGATTAAGATCAATCCATATATGACCATCTAGTAGATCAAAATGATTTTCTTAGTTTAATGGATATTATAAGAATGTCATTTCCATCTGGGTCCAGTCCTATATGATCACATCATACAAGGTGTCTTCATTCTCAAGTCTCTACATGGACGATCCGGATCAAGATCGCCATACAAATATAGAATGAACCGCAACTATAGATAAACCACAAACAAAGTACCCGCTTTGTTTGCTCTCTATGGACTATTTAAGATTACTAACTTCAGACTTAAATCCTCTTGTGTATGAAACTCATACACTAAGTCTGAAGGCACATACGTAATCTAGGGTATTTAAGATGATATATAATATGCGAAAATTAAACAAACAATTTGATAAATGAATAATGCATCGTTTTATTTCAAAACACATAAAACTGTTTACATCAAATGTAGCTCTGACCGGCGTAGACACACACGTATAACGCAAGCGTACGTATCGTTCAAGTAGTATAAAAATATCGATCCCACGAGGACTTAATTCCTACTGTTGTTATTAATTATTGATACTATTTATTTACAGGTATCTAATTATAGGGAGAAGAGAATGATTGTTTTTGTTGGTTGAATGTGGATTTACTAATTAAAATAAAAACAGACTCAAAAGAAAATACTAAGGAAAATAAAAGAAAAGACTCAAAGATCTAGGGTCGTGACTTCACACAATATTATTCTAAAGATGAATTGATTCTCTTACATATGTGTAATAAATTAGTTTGCTAACCTGGAACACGAAAATATGCAAAAGCCTCTGTCGATGGTCAGACACAAATACCCAGTATAACCCAATTGAACCATATGTCTATGTCAACCAAATTACCTGGATTCATTAAGATTAAGTTCCAATTATGGCTACCCTCGCCCGACAAGTATATGTCTATCATGTAAGGAAATCTATTAAAGGGTTATTTATCCTCATGGAAGATCGTGGGCTATTGAATTTAAGGCTGAAACTTAAAATCCCTATGTCTAGTTCATTTTAAGCTTACCACATCAATCTTATTGGTGATCAGACAACAAGAAGCATTAAGCTTAAGACTCAATAAACAAACTAAAGAATTACCCATAAAAAGAAAATCAATTATTAACTGTGAATATTGTGTTTCATCACTTCCCTAGAATAAAAATAAAATGATGGGGTTAGAGGATCCACTTTTAGAAATCTCAAATTATTATAATATGGAAATTGCCAGTATTATCCAATTAAGTTGAACCAGCCATAAAGGCGGTGTTATTATTTATCCATAAACCAGCCATATAGGCGGTAATTATCTGTCACCTAAAGACCAGCCATATAGGCGGTGTCACATTATGTTACATAATTAAAACCAGCCATTAAGGCGGAATCAACTTTTAATTCATATTATTAAATCACAATTTCGATATTATAATTGAAGTGAGATTAATCTACCTTTACTATTTCTAATTTAGAAATCTCCCTTATTATAATATATATAAATCTGTGTGATATTTACCAACCAGCCATATAGGCGGTATCCTGATTAAGTCAAATTAATAATTAATTACCAACCGACCAACCAGGTGGTATCCTCATTAAGTCAGGTTAAAACCAGTTTAAAAATAATTATCAACCGACCAATATAGCGGTATCCTTATTAAGTTAGGTTTTAAATAATTTATTTATTATAATTAAGGGAGATTAATCTAAATTATAAAAGTAAAAAGCTTCACCTTTACCCCAGCAGTAAATTAACTACTGAACATAAAAGAAGAAAAATAAAATAAAATAAAATTTTATTACAAAAAGTAAAAGTGCATAATTAAAAATACAAAAAGTAAAAATGCTTTATTTAAATTACAAAAACTTAAACACACAAGATGCAATCCTTACAGTCCTTACAAAACTCAAGGAAAACATGATTTGAATTCTGAAATCGAGCTGAATTTATAGGCGTCAGTAGGGGGTCGGCGTCGCGACGCACAGCTCGCGTCGCGACGCAGGTGATTGTGGACGTGGTAGCTTCTGGTTCGTCGCGTGGGATTCTGGATAAGGTGATAAGGTGACACGTGGCAAGGCGGCTGGGAGCTCAATTATTGCGACACGTGGTGGCTCGTGATTGGCTGATTTCAGATTCTTATCTGCCACTTGTCAATTCAGATAAATGAGTCAATAATTGGCGCTGACGTGGCGACACGTGGAGAAAGTGAATGTCGGCACCATAGAATGATGACATGTGGCACGCTGTGATTGATTGATGATGACGTGGCAATGATGTGGCACGTTGACTCGGTCAACTAGTGATGTGGATGATGACGTGGCAGGCACATGGAGTGACATATGGCAACACATGGCGATGGCGACTATCGGCACCATAGGATGATGACACGTGGCACGACACACATTAGTAGATTGGCTGTGATAGTGACATGTGGCACGGCGCACGTTAGCAAAGTCAAATTTCTCAGATTCTGACTTGTGGACCCGGCGCACGTTAGCAAGTCTTGGTGCATGGTAGGCGTCGCGATGCACCAAAATTACCAAAATGCCTTTTTTTTCCAATTTCACTATTTTGGTCCCAAATCCCCTCCAAAATGGCCAGAAACTTTATTTATCTAGAAAATAACACAAAACACATCAAATTATTCACAAAACTCAAGAAACTACACAAAATATTAGGTTAAATAAGTGGGAAATAATGATATAATTACCACTCATCAAGCTCTATGACATACATTCCAACAGAAGACACTGGCACAAGTGAGCATATGTGAGTTATTGTGCGCCTCTCAAGAGCATAGGTGTGCCATGGTAGAAGCTCTAAGCAAGATAATGGTACCTGAAGATGCAAACCCGACAATGTTCGCAGGGTTGGTACAGAAAGAGGGTAGGCAGATGATAACATTCTCTGAAGAATAACTCCCGATTGAGGGGAGGAATCACAATAAGCCGTTATTCATAAAAACGGAAGTAAAAGGCAAGAAGACATCTTGTGTGATGGTGGATGATGGCTCATCTATCAATGTGTGCCCTTTGAAGATTCTGGCAAGGTTAGGTATGCGGACAACAGATTTAAGCCCCTCCAGCATGACTATCAAAGCATATGATGATAGCAAACGGGGAGTCAAAGGTACTTTCATCACAGTAGTCAAAGTGGACCCGATAGAAGACGAGGTTGAGTTCACAGTGCTTGATATCCCAGCTATATTTGCTCTGTTATTGGGGAGGCTATGGTTTCATAGACTTGGGGGCGTGCCATCCACTTTGCACCAGGTTATTAAGTTCCCGCATGGAGAGGAAGTCATCACTATCAGGGCTAAAGTATACAATGCCGTGGCTGCTTTGGACATACAGCCTTTCACAAGGTTCCAAGTGGTGGCAAACTTTGAAGAATGGGTGGACCCTAAAGTGGCTAGGATCATGGAAAGAATGAAATATGAGCCGGGCACAGGTTTGAGTGCTAGAGGCCAGGGAATAAGAGCACTGCCGGATTTCAAGGGACAGACCACTAAGAGAGGATTGGGGTATGAATCTGACGGGAATGAGCCAAAGACCAAGAAAAAAAGGGATGAAGCTTATGGAATACTTTGTGACAGCCACATGATATCAATGAGAGCCTGAACTCGTAGAAGTCAATGGGATCATAGTACCAGGATTCGAAATCTTCAAGGATGTGATGAGCAAAGAACCACGGACAGAGGAACTTGCAAAAGAGGAAGATAAATGAGAAGAAGAACTACTGCAGTTGGAGAATCTGACGCTCGAAGAAATCAAGAAGACAGAAGAAGACAAGACTGCAAACAACGAAGATGTTTATTTTCCTGACTTATTTGATTGTAATCTTGCATTTATTAATAATAAAGTCATTGATTTTGCTTAATTGTTCGAGTCTTTTCTTGTCAGTTCGCATCATAACATGCATGACATGAGCATATTTGACATTGACTCAACAAAGACAAATGCATTTAATCTTGGTACATGCGAAAACCCCAAGGAAATTTCAATTGCAAGTGAGATTACCTCTGATGAGCGGAAAATATTAGAGAGAATATTATTAAAATATGCAAAAGTATTCGCCTGGTCCTATGAAGACATGCAAATAGTAGACAGGGGTATTGCCAAGCACATGATACCAACTTATCCAAACAAGAGATCGGTAAAACAGAAGCTCCGAAGAATGAGGCCAGAATGGGCTGAAAATGTTAGGGAAGAAGTCAAGAAGCAGATAGATGTGAGGTTCTTAGAGGTTGTGAAGTACCCCGAGTGGTTAGCCAACATTGTGCCGGTACCGAATAAGGATGGAAAGGTCAAAATGTGCGTGGATTATAGGGACCTCAACAAAGCTTGCCCAAATGATGATTTTCCACTACCCTATATAGACGTGTTGGTTGATAGCTCGGCTTTATCTGCTATATACTCATTCACGGATGGATTCTCAGGATACAACCAGGTCTTCAAGGCTGAAGAAGAAAAGTATAAGACTGTCTTCGTCACTAAGTGAGGTACATATTGTTACAAGGTGATGTCGTTTGGACTTAAGAATGCGGGAGCCACTTATCAACGAATGGCCACTACATTATTCCATAACTTGATGCATAAGGAGATTGAGGTATACGTGGATGACAGGATGGTTAAATCAGAGACGAAGGTCGGACATAAAGAAGTGCTTGAGAAATTCCTTCAAATAGTCGATAAGTACAACCTCCGACTCAACCCCGAGAAGTGTGTGTTCGGGGTAACATCAGAAAAATTATTAGGGCATACGGTAGGAATGAGAGGGATAGAAGTGGACCCTAAAAAGATCAAGGCCATTACCGAGATGCTTGCACCGAAGATAGAAAAAGAAGTTAGAGCTTTTCTCGAGAAAATCTAGTATATCAGTCGATTCATTGCCAAGCTAACGTTAGAATGTGAGCCCATCTTCAAGCTGTTGCGGAAGGACCAGTCTGTGGAGTGGAATAGGCAATGTCAAGAAGCTTTTGACAAAATCAAAGAATACTTGGTTAAACCGCCCGTCTTGAAACCTCTAAGGCCGGGCAAACCCTTGGTGTTGTAATTGGCCATAGAGCTTGAAGTGCTGGGGGCGATGATGGTACATGCAAATGAGACAGGGGTGGAACATTCTGTCTACTACCTCAGTAAGAAGATGCTTCAGTATGAAGCCCGATATCAAGAGGTGGAAAATATCTGTTTGGCGGTAATATGGGCTTCCCGAAAGTTACGTCATTACTTCTAATCCTATAAGAAACAATTGGTAGCAAAGGAGAATCCCCTAAAGTATTTGCAGTCAGTACCCTCACTGGTAAGGAAGTTTGGCAGATGGTTAGTGTTGCTGATGGAGTTTGATATAGAATACCTCACCTCTAAGGTAATCAAAGGGCGAGCTGTAGTGGAATTCTTGGCATTACAACCCATAGAAGGAGATCAATATAAGTTCGAATTCCCATACGAGAAGATTCAAGCCATAACAGTCCAGGGGTGGAAAATATATTTCGACGGGGCGGTGAATTACAAAGGAGCTGGAATAGAAATTGTGGTAGTAACCCCCGAAGGAGAAACCCTACCTATGGCCAAAAGGTTGACGTTCGGAGTAACCAACAACATGGCCGAATATGAAGCATGTGCCTTTGGACTGAAAGCACTAATAGCCCTAGGAGCTATGGACGTAGAAGTTTATGGAGACTCGATGTTGGTAGTTTGACAGATATGAGGGGAATGGGAAATGAAGGAAGACCGGTTTAGACCCTACCTACTCCATCTCAAGAAATTTGCATAAACTATCCCCGACTGTAAATTCCAGCATTTGCCATGAGAAGAGAACCAAATGGCAGACACACTAGCCACCCTAGCTGTAACTTGGGAAAACCCAGAAAAATTGGTAATGAGACCATTTGTGCTGACAACAACTAGCAGACCCAGTTATGAGATAGAGAGAATCTTGGAAGTAGAAGTCGACGATGGGAAGCCATGGTACCACGACATTCTGCAGTATCTAGAACGTGGGGAATTACCAGAAGGAGCCAACAAGAAAGACAGAATATCCATTCAGAAATTGGCTTCCCAATATGTGATTTTGAGGGGAGAGTTGTACAAGAGACAAGCTAATGGCGTCCAGCTGAAATGTTTAAGAAAAGAAGAGCCTCAGAAGGTGATGGAAGAGGTGCACGCTGGAGTATGTGGACCGTACATGAATGGATTAAATTTGTCTCGCAAGATAGTGAGACATGGATTTTACTGGTCGACCATGGAAGCTGACTGCGCAAAGCTGGTGAAGCACTGTCATGATTGCTAGGCACACGACAATTTGAATCATCTACCACCTACGAAATTGCACGGACTGTCAGAACCATAGCTTTTCTCAGCGTGGGGTATTGACATGATTGGAGAAATCAGGCCACATGCATCAAATTGACACCGCTTCATAGTAGTGGCGGTAGACTATTTTTCGAAGTGGGTGGAAGCCGAGTAATTCCGTAATGTTATGGCAAAGCAGATGGCCAAGTTCATAGCCCATAATATAGTATGTCGATACAGAATGCCAAATAACATAGTGACGGACAATGGAGTCCAATTTCAGGGAGAAACAAATGCGATGTTGTAGAAGTACGGGATAGGGCATCACAAATCCTCACCTTACAGGCCACAGACTAATGGGGCGGTAGAGGCGGCCAACAAAACCATAAAGAAAATACTCGCTAAGATGACGGAAAGTTATAAATATTGGGCTGACAAACTGCAGTATGCCTTGTGGGGGTATAGAACTTCGGTGAGAACGGCAACGAGAGCCACACCCTATGCTTTGGTTTACGGGATGGAGGCAGTGTTACTAGTGGAAATAGAGATACAGTCAATGCGGGTACTAGAAGATGTAGGATTGCCTGAATAGGAATGGGCCTCGCAGAGGTTCGAACAGCTAGCATTACTGGATGAGAAAAGTATAAAGGCCTTGCACCACATGCAGCTATACCAGAAAAGGTTGGCCAGGGCGTTCAACAAGAAGGTGCATCCCACCAAGATCAGGGAAGGTGATCTAGTGCTCAAGCAGTCGAAGCCACTGATAATTGACCCAATGGGAAAGTTCAGGCCCAATTGGGAATGGCCCTACCTAGTCAAGAAGGTGATAGGGAATGGGGCGGTGAGACTGTCAGATTTGGAAGGGAACGAGTTCGCCGAGCCCATCAACGTGGACAGGCTGAAACAATACTTTGCATAAAAAAAATAGAGAAAGGCTCGTTGGGTTGAAAATCCGTGAATGACAGCCCAAGCAAAATATAGAGCATGAGTGAGCAAGAAAAATGGTTAATTGTAAAATCTGTGAGGAACAGTTAGTGACAGAGGTATCCTTGCAATGCAGTTCATTATTTTCTTCATATTACTAAGAAGTAATGCAAACGCCTTCATTGAAAAAAATGTTCAAGATGTTCATAGATTGCATAAATCACAGCTAACCGGGAAAGATTAGAGTTAAGTAATTACAAATCACGTCTTTTGTTTCTTAGATGCTGGACCAAAGTCAGGAGATCTAGAAGAAGAACTCCAAGAATAGAGAGGAACCTCGGGAATGAGGACGAGCAACTCCAAGAATGGAGAACAACCTCGGGAATGAGGATGAGCAAATAACCTCGAGAATGAGGACAGATCTGAAAAAAAAAATTAGCTCCATAAGTTGAAAACCTGAAAAAGTGACTCAGGAAAGATAGAGCAATCCGCTAAGTTGAAAATCTGAAAGGACAGCTTAGGCAAAAGATAGGACGAAGGGACTCCCAAGAAACCAGCTTACATGATGGTGTTTTATCATGTCTAGACCATGAAGCTTCTCGGCCAAGATAACGGGGGATGGATCAGGACTACATCGGATTCCCTGGATGATGTACAATAAACGATAGTCGCCTCTCGCACTATCACAACACACTAAGAGATATTGGGCCAAGATACATAATAAGACTACAATCCTCCAGGGACGAGACCCTACCTCCATCCTGGAAGATACACGTAACTTAATGGACGAAGCACAAGGCAGTACCTTTTCCGCATCCTCAGGACAGCAAAGGAAAGCGTCAGGAATCGGAAGACATGATTTTCAGTATCCGAGAAGGGTAGCAGGATAAAAATACAAGCCGAAAATGGCAGCAAACTCCTCAGGAAGAAGGCATATTTTGAAATCTGGGAATCGGAAGACATGATTTTCAATATCCCAAAAGGATGAGGCCGCTTTCAAAAAGGCGTAATCCACATTGACCCGGTGCAGGTAGCGGAGAGAAGAAAGCTGAGCCAGGTCCGGGGATGACCAGTCTACCACCCCGCGAATAAGGGACACAACGGGATCTTGAGCCATGGGACCAAAGAGAACTGAGCAATCACCAGAGGAGAATTGGCAAAAGGAAACTGTAAGCAGGCCAAGGGGGGCGACCGAAGATTTTTGTAGGAAAAGGGACACCATAGGCCAAGAGGATTCCTAAAGGGGTGAAGAAAACCCTCTAGCGCAAGGAAGGCCTAACCAAAGATGACATCAACCCAATAGGATAAAGAAACCCCATCGGAATAGGGAATGCATCTATGCATACATGCACACATATCGCATATACATAATTTTTGTTTTGTATTCGCAGGCTTTGAAGAAAAAGTGGCAAGGACGAGCAACTCCCAAAATGGAGAGGAACCTCGGGAATGAGGATGAGCAACTCCAAGAATGGAGAGCAACCTCGGGAATGAGGATGAGCAACTCCAAAAATGGAGAAGAACTCCGAGAATGGAGAGGAATAGAGCAACCTCGGGAATGAGGATGAAGAACTCTGGGAATGGAGAGGAACTCCGAGAATGGAGAGAAACATTGGGAATGAGGACGAGCAACTCCAAGAGTGGAGAAGCAACTCCAAGAATGGAGAAGAACTCCGAGAATGGAGAGGAATAGAGCAACCTCGGGAATGAGGATGAAGAACTCCAGGAATAGAGAGGAACTCCGAGAATGAAGAACAACCTCGGGAATGAGGACGAGTAAAGAGCCTCGAGAATGAGGACGGATTAGGGTCGAGGCCCACATTATCAACAATTCAGGAAGAAATACTAGGGTCGAGGCCCACATTATCAGCAGATTCGGGAATGAATCTCAAGGTCGAGGCCCACATTATCAACAGTTTAGGAAGAAATCCTAGGATCGAGGCCCATATTATCAGCAGATTTGGGAATGAATCTCAGGGTCGGGGCCCACATTATCAACAGTTCAGGAAGAAATCCTAAGGTCGAGGCCAACATTATCAGCCAATTCAGGAATGAATCTCAGGGTCGAGGCCCACATTATCAAAAGTTTGGGAATAAATCCCAGAGATCGAAGCATCTCACACCCAGCATGGTTCGAGAATGAATCCTCAGGGGTCGAAGCACCTCGCCATCAACTCAACTTAGTTCGGGAATGAATCCCAGAGATCGAAGCATCTCACACCCAGCACGATTCGGGAATGAATCCCGGGGGTTGAAGCGCCTCGCCATCGACTCAACTCAACTCAGTTCGGGAATGAATCCCAGAGATTGAAGCATCTCACACCCAACATGGTTCGGGAATGAATCCCAGGGGTCGAAGCACCTCGCCATTAACTAAACTCAGTTCGGGAATAAATCCCAGAGATCGAAACATCTCACACCCAGCATGGTTCGGGAATGAATCCCATGGGTCAAAGCACCTCTCCATCAACTCAACTCAGTTCGGGAATGAATCTCAGAGATCGAAGCATCTCACACCCAGTACAGTTTGGGAATGAATCCCAGAGATTGAAGCATCTCACACCCGGTATGGTTCGAGAATGAATCCTAAGGGTCGAAGCACCTCACCATCAAATCAACTCCATTTGGGAATGAATCCCAGAGATCGAAGCATCTCGCAAAAGTAGCGAAACAACAGGTAAGTCCGACAACGGCCAACGAACTAGGTAAATAAAAATGCATGAATGACTTTGATAAGGTTGTCACTGTCACACACTGCATAAGCCCCCATCAAAGTGGGGGGCGACTGTAGACATTACATTATTGCATGAGCCCGATGATGAGCCTCGTATGGAGGCACTACTTTAAAAGTTGCGGAAATTGTGAAAAATGAATGCCGGAAGGAAGGAAAACCTCCAAAATTAGCCCCTCATCGGATTCGAACTCACTAGCCAGCCTCGGATTCACTTAGTCCGCCTCTACTTCAAACCATAGCCTTGGCCCAAGACCTCATGCAATCGACCCATCCACCCTCGGCCCATACAGCCCATGCAATCCACGCCCAAATCCCCTCATCAACACTTTCTAATTCAGTGAGATTTTGGGATCTCATCCTTACCAATTTAACAAGATTTGAGATATTCTCATCACCAAATTTATAAGATTTTATTCCCAAAATAATTTGAGAATATATTCCCCAAATAAGCATGATTTGTTTCCCTATTTGGAGATCCCTTCAGGACATTATAAAAAGGAGCAATCACCAAAACAGTGGGGGTCTTTCTTTTTCTTGTGACGGCAACCCTAGGAGACAAACAAGCAATCACCGAAAAAAACATGAAAAATAGTGAGTGAAATCGAAAAACAACCAGCCACCAAAAACAACCAGAAACTGAAAAATAACCAGCCACCAAAAACAACCAGAAACCGAAAAACAACCAGCCACCAAAAACAACCAGAAACCAAAAAACAACCAGCCACCAAAAATAACCAGAAACTGAAAAACAACCAGCCACCAAAAACAACCAGAAACCGAAAAAAAACCATTCACCAACAACAACCAGAAACCAAAAAAAACAACCAGAAACAACTACCAAAACAACCAGAAATAACGCCAAAAACAACCAGAAATATCAGCCAAAAACCATGAACCAGTGAGCAGAAACAGCATGAGCAGCAACTAGAAACAGTAGCAAAAAAACCGTGAACCACCAATCAGAAAAATAGTAAACCAGCGATCCTTCCGGCGACGGCCTAACGCACTTCCGAGAAAGCAACTTAAAAGGTAAGACCTGAGGGCACCCTTTTCATATTTATTTTTATAGTTCCGGATGCTACATGTCTGGCTGGACGTGAAATACGTCCAGCCGGGTATGCGAAGTCCTACATCAAATATGGCTAAATTTCTGGTCACAATTTTTCTTTCTTTGGCATTTCGTTATTTATCATTTTTTATCTATTTATTCACTTTTATTGTTGTTTTATTATTTCGCCTTTATTTTATTTATTTTTTTGTTCATGTTGATGATTATACGTATATGCATTGTTATATGTTTTCATGTCTATTTTTTTGTCCGTTTACATTACATTAATGATTATATATGTTATTATCCCTTGTGGTATATTGGATGGAAACCCAGACGTAAATTCCATAGCCAATCTGAATGGACGGTAGTGCTGTCTGTACTTGGGTTACAACTCCACGTGCCACTCGGGAAATACTCGTATATGCGTGATTAACCCTCTTTTTTATTTCCTATTTATTTATTGATGCTTTTCCTGATTTTGATTGTTTATTATAATTTTCGTTACCGCATCTCGTATTTCTTAATTTAATGTGCTTTTGGAACTACGTTATTGTGATTATTGTTTTGGTTGGGTATGTTATTTCATTTTTATTCGCTTTTATACATGAATTGCATTAAGACTTGGCTATACCATTGTGTGAACCCGTCCATTATAATGGCATAAGTAAGGGACCATTCCGAACCCAACGGTTTGAGGTCTTCCCTTGCGAGGGGTGAGTGCGGCCTTAAATCTTTCCCAGTTCACACTGGGTGGCAACTCATTTATTCTCTGGTTTAGTCCCCCGTGGGCTAATCCGTACTCTCTAAGGGCTGCGAGCCCAACAGTGTCGTGGTCGCCAAACATCATAGGCATGGCGGTAAACCCCGCTTCGCTCCTACACTATAAAAGGCAAGCTTGAGAAAGTTTTTAATTAAGCTTTAGCTTAAGAAAGTTAAGCTTGTGAAAGCTAAAACAAGCAAGATTTAGAAATATTAGCCTAAGTAAAAGAAGTGTTTAGAGAAGCTTTGGAAGTTATCTACGGCATCTCAACAAGGAGAAATCAAGATTGGATTTCAGAATCAAACTTGCTAGAATTGGAATCAAGATTGGATCTTGGAGTCAAGCTTCCTAACTTTGGAAGTTCTCTTCAATATTTCAACAATGAGAAGAATATTGGATCTTGGAATCAAGCTTACTAGGTAAGTTTGATCTTCTCTAAAGCTATATTTTCATTAGTGAGTTGTTTTCATTAATGAATCATATAGTGATGTATTATTTATTGGATACATAATAACATAGTTTGATGTTGAAATTAGGCTAATGAGTTTTGTATGGATGCTTTGGAAGCATAAACACAATATGCTTATGATTGGGTCAAAATATTCATGTTGGAAATGGGATATTAAATTAAAATTTGGAACTTTAGATGATAGCTTGGAGCTATGGCTACCATTCTAGAATCATTTTACCACATTTGAGTGACCTAGAATTGTTCATGAGTCACTTTATTGTGAGATTCTATTTTGGTTTATGTTTTGATTCAAAGAAATACATGTATGTATTTTAAATACATGTATGTTTGTTATATAACATGTGTTGATGTTAAAATTGATTTTTAGGTGTATTGAAGTGTTTGATGTTGCAAAACACAATGCGTGCAGTACGAAATTTATATCAGCTCACACATGTAATTAAACAAACTGAACGTGCATGATGGAAGTCCAACATACATATTGAAAAGGTTGGGGCTGTTTGTTTTGGCTTTATAGAGGGAAAGAGCAAAAAAAAATTTCAAGGTCAATCTCGGTGCTTAAGTCGCTTCCGGAGGGAAATCGGTTCCTATATTTGGTATTTGTTATGAGGTTGAAAAGTATTCTAACTCTTCTCTTTTTATTTTAATTATACGATGATTAATGTGTTGTTTATTTTTATATATGAGATGCATGAAAATAAAATATAATATGTTATAAGAGTAGGCATAAAATTAACTATATATATATATTATGAGATAAAATTATTCATGTGATGATATTTATTTATTTTAAATACATTGATGGTAAATTGTTTCGGCTTTTTAGTTTTATTAGTGTTATGGGAATGTAAGGCCATAAGGCCATTTTAGGAATTAATTACAAATATTGTATTTAATTTTACTATGTAACTCATGGAGCACATTACCAAGGAGGACACTAAGATAGTACTTGAGCAATATTTGGTAAATTTAGATCGTGTTTGAGGGAAGCTATGGTAAACATAGGCATGGTGAGTTCGACGGCGATGTGTGGAGGTCATTACCACACGAAAATATGTCTTACCAGCCAAAGTGCTAATGTGATCTGTAGTGAGAACACGACTACTTGAAGAATTATATCCATATATTACGAATGCTACTACTCGAGGAGCAAAAGTTTCGCAGCAAAATCCATGGAGTCAAAAGTTGAAGACCAATGAGTGTCTTGGGTATTTTGTGTATTAATTAGATTAATATAGAAAACCAGAAAGTTCGGTCAATGCATTAGTTTTGTTGTATGTATGTTTACAATTCAAATTATTTGAATAACAAGTCATATAACATAGGATGCCCACTCATGCATTATAACATGCCATGACATTAAATGCATGTTGATTTAATCTAAGCATAAAAATTATACAAATTATAAATATTTAAAATTTAGATTAATACATGTGAAAAAATTAAATAGTTTAAAATTTGGTAATTAAAAAAAATGATTGATATGAGACTAGTTATTTATTTTGGTATATATGATAGAAACCTATATATAACTTCCATAGCAAATTCTGAATAGATGATAGTATGGTTTGCAATCGGGATACAACTCCACGTACCAAATAAAAATAACGTAAGTCACATATATCTAATTAAATAGTTTAATTAACTAATTGCCTAAATCCGAATTTTATTTTAAACTTAAAATAGTGAACTAAAATTTTAAGAGTTAAAATTGAAATAGCTCACTAAAAAGAACATTTAATTAAATTTTTTAATTGAGTTATATTAGTTGAGACTAATAAAATTAGTGAACATAATTTTAAGTGTTTAAATTTGGAGATTTCACTAATAATCCACTAATATTAATTAGGTTATGTTTTACCCGCGCATAATCTAAACAAATTAAATACTAATGTAATAGAGACCTTAAACTATAAAATAATGAGTGGGAGAATGATATATGATAATATATCCCATGATCTCCGTTGTTATTCCGAAAAAGTGAGATTCAAAAGGCGCCTCGAGACGGCTTTATTTTCATCCCATACAGATGATGTCAATTTTGGGTCAATATCAAGTTTGGATTCAGAGAGGATAGGCACTCTAGATGTATCTGGTGAACTGACCTACCCTACGGCGACATTTCACTAGTTACGTCCAAGGGTTCTGAAACAACGGATTATACTCACAAAGGAATGATTCAATATTAATCGAAATTCCTTGATCAAATCAAACGATGGTTGGTTAATATAGGAATAAGAATTATTCCCGCATATATTAATCAATTGAGATTATCTCGATCTATCATGCAAAAACTTGTCCTACCCTACGACGACACTAATTTGTAGAATGATATATTTATGTGGCATAGTAATTATTCTTAGGTTTCTGATTCATTTTACATGGTCCATACATCATGTTTAATTTTATTCCAAAATGCTTGTGATGTATTATGTATTGGATACATAATAACATAGCTTGATGTTCAAATTAGGCTAATGAATTGTGTATTGATGATTTGGAAGCATAAACCCAATATGCTTGTGATTGGGTTAAAATTTTCATGGTTGACATTAAATTAGAGTTTGGAACTCTAGATGATAGCTTGGAGCTATGAATACCATTCTAGAATCACTTGACCACCTTTGAGTGACCTAAAATTGTTCATGAGTCATTTTATTGTGGGTACTATTTTGGTTTATGTTTTGATTCAAAGAAATACATATATGTATGTTTGTTATATAACATGTGTTGATATTGGTTTTGATGTTAAAATTGGTTTTTAGGTGTATTAGAGTGTTTGGAGAAAATTGGAAGTATTTTGAATTGGATCCAAGGCAAATTTGATCTATGCCAATATTTTACACAATGCAGAATCTCGACTCGGATCTCTGGCGTCGTGACACTCAAATCTCAGAGCTTCGGGCGTCGCGACGCTCACCTTTACAAGTCGCGACGCTGAGCATTCAAATATTGAGCGTTCGAATATTCTGTGTCGTGACACGTCCATAGTTTTTGCCTACGAGCACTGAAACATCATTTTCTTCATTTCGGAGTTTTCGGACTTCGATTGGACTCCGATTTTTTCGTACAAACTCATAATGGAATATAGTATTCTATAAAATAATTTTAAAATATATCCATGCTTGATATCCATGGTTTAGACTCACTTCTGCTATGTAAATCACCTATCCAACCCTAGGAGTCCCACTACCGCCCCAACACCTACGATAGAGGGATTGTTAAATATATGTGATGACCTTGACTTGAATAGTTCAGAAAGATTGTTCACGTTCTTAGCGAATTTTAAGGTGTTCGAATTGCGTACATATAAGCTAGGCTTATATGAAGAACATGTCTGGACTTGGAAGTCCCACAATATAAAGTGTACTCTTTGAGCACTTGGGTAGCCAATAATGTTTGATAATAAATAATATTTGATATTATGATTTCCAATTAAAATAATTAAGTGTTATTGGATAACATTAATTATTTAATTTGACTTAATTGGATTAATTAGATTAATCCAAAGTCACACAATGGCCTTGTTGTAATTTCATAAATATCTCTACCACTAGAGAATATTTTGATAATTACAAAATATGTAATAATTGGTGTATTTGGCTTGATTTAATTGGATTAAATCAAAGTGGTAGACAATGAACTAATCAATTTGTTAAACTTCATCTAGATTTAATTGGATTAAATCAAAGTGGTAGGCAAATGTGATTAGTCACACCTAATTATGCATATTTGGACAAATTGGATTAAGCCCACCTAAAAGTTGATTAAAACTTTTATTAATTAAAAATTGCTTAAGCTTCACTATAAAATGAAAGCTTTAGCAAGTTTTTAAGAAAGCAATCATTAAGACAAAACATAAGAGAAATTAGCCTAAAGAAGTGTTTAGAGAAGCTTTGGAAGTTCTCTACAGTTTTCAACAAGGAGAATAATATTATATCTTTGGTTCAAGCTTACTAGGTAAGTTTGAACTTCTCTAATAAGCTATGTTTTTGTATTTGATACATAATAATATAGCTTGAAGTTGAAATTAGGCTAATAAATTTATGTATCGATGCTTTGGAAGTATAAACACAATATACATGTGATTGGGTCAAAAAATATTCATGTTGGACATGGAACATAAAATTAGAGTTTGGAACTCTATATGAAAGTTTGGATCTATGGCTACCATTCTAAAATCACTTGACCATCTTTGAGTGACCTAGAAATATTCATGAGTCATTTCATTGTGGGATTCTAATTTTGTTCGTATTTTGGATTCAAAATTTACGCATGTGTATATTTAGGATAAATTTATATTTTTGTAAAAATATTTGATATTCTGAAAAATATGATTTTATTTTATAATATGTGTTGATGTTGGTTTGATGTTAAAAATTAATTTTGGGTGTTTGGAAGTGTTTAGAGAAGATTGGAAGCAAACTGGGTAAGATATCCTATTTCATCAGCTCTCTGTTTCCAGAGAGCTTATGAAATGAAAACAAGCATTAAATGAAAAAAAATGAGGTTGTTTGCATTTTGCTACAGTGCGCATGCACATTGTAGTAGCGAGCACCGAATCTCATTTCTGTCCATTTTTGAGTTTTCGAACTCCGATTCAGTCTCGGTTTTTTCCTATACACTCGTAATGGAATATAATACTCCATTAAATTTTTGAAAAATACACCCATGCTTGATATCCATGGGTTAAACTCACTTCCGCTGTGTGGGGCACCGATCCGACCCAAGGGGTCCCACATCAGCCCCAACACCTATTTCTGCAGTCTTTTGGCATGTGACCGCTTTTCCCATAGACGTAGCACTTCCCTTTGAACTTCTTGTTTGCTTGAGAAAAATCAAATCCATTATTCTTTCTCTTTCTGCTACCACTTTCACCCTCGACGATGTTGGCCTTAGTCATCATAATCTTGTAGCCAGCCTTCTCGGACTTCATGTTATCCTCTTCTATCGTCAATCGAACTCCAAGGTCTTCAAGACTCATATGTTTCTTCTTGTGTTTCAAATGATCCTTTAAGTCTTCCATGATGGAAGCAACTTCTCAATAATTGTGGCAACTTGAAATGTCTCACAGAGTTTCATTCCCTCATTCAATATTTCGTGAATGATCAACTGTAGTTCACCCAACAAAGATATAACTGTCCTTGAATCTACCATTTTGTAGTCCAGGTGCCTACCCATGAAAAATTTCTTTTGTGCGGCATCCTCTGTTTTGTACTTTTTCTCAAGATATTTGTTGGATAATTATGACCCATAGCATCACTATTTGTAAAAGACATGATATTCTTTGTACAAATTAACTATGTGACAAAGGCAATTGCTATTTTATCATTTTGTAATTGGATTACTTAGATATATAAATGATAAGGGTTCATATGATCAGTTCCGGATTAATAAGATATGAGACAATATTAATCCACGAAAGATTTGATCATTAAATATCTCTAGTTGTAGTATAATCGAGACTAGACATCGATAATGCGGAATACGCTAGTATTGCACTTGTGCGCGTTATGGAAGCTTAACGGAATAGTTCTCATATATTTAAGTATTGGATATTTATGCAAGTGTGATAGGAGGTTCTGTTAACCGATGGTACGGGAATAGCTTCGCTCTGGATAGACCCCTCGGAATCCCATTGGTAGTATGACTATGTGTCTATGGGAATCTGAATCAGGGTAGGTGTATTTGGTCTTAACCTGAGACTTGCATCGCTAATACTTGCGTCAATCAGTACGTTTTTGTTTTGGTCGTCCGGGGCTTTAACAGGTTCTGTGTACGCCTCTTCTGGGTATACTGAGAATCGTAGTGTATTGAGTGTGATGTCAAGATGGAAGTATGACTTCAGTCATATGGAGATGATGATCACCCAGGATACAGAACTGGTACTCTAAAGTGTTGCAGCCATTGGGAAAGTATGACTGGGTCATGACTTTCCGATCATATAGACTAGTTGCTAGTGATCCAATATGTGCTTCGTACGGGGCAGACACAATTCCAGCCCTAGGCCTAGCGTGTGACATCTGATACTGGATCGCAATACGCAATACATTGTATACTACGCCTGATATAAATTATATATATTCCATGTTGAATATATTTCTGGAGAATTGGGTAGGCACGGTGCTTTGCTAGAAGCCAACCATGTCTTGTAAATCGGTAAGAACGTGGTACCGGGTACGCACGTGTCGGATAGTCCGACAACCGAATTTACTGCCAACACATCCAGGAATCTTTTGGGTCGTTTCCCAAAGATTCACCGATGATATTTGACTCGAACAGAATTAATCTGGGATATTTATGAGAGAGAAAATTAATCTGGGATTGATTACGGTAAGAATTAATCTGGGATTAATTAACAGAGAAAAAATTAATCTTGGATTAATTGCGTCATGAATTAATCTGGGATTAATTCTTGAAGAAGAGAGAACGCGATTAATTTGGAATTAATCGGCAAAATGAATTTAATAGTGAAATTAGATTTTACTATTTAATTAATTGGGCTAAAATAATATATTAGATATATTAATTGAAATTGGATTTCAATGCGGAATTAAAAATAGATTTTAATTCGTGCGAACGAATTAATTTGGAATTAATTTGCGAACAACTTTCATAATAATTTTGTGAGACATTATTAGTTAATTAAATTGGATTTAATTACGTCGCAACGGAAAATTCGTTTAATCGGATTAAACGAACCCGAGCCCGAAGTGTGTTGAGCAAGCCCACTTGAATTTTGAATTTAAAGTGGGGCCCACCAACTTACATCAACTTGACACTCAACTTACATCAAGTAGTCATAAGTGTGATGGAGGTGGTTGGCTTTATTAAATGTGATTCATTTAACTTACACAACACACTTAAGTTAACTTTTGAAGTCAACATTTTTGGTAACAAGTTTGGAACTTGGAAAACACTATTCTCCATTCTCCTTTCTTCAAAATGCCGTGAGATGCTCTCTCTCCCCTTGGAATTTTGTTGCAAAAATTCAAGCTTGCTAGGACATGATGAGTTGATTAAGGTGATATGGAAACTCACCATTGAGTTTGAAATTCAATTTTAAGGCTTGGAGTTTTCATTACATCCATGAAAGTTTTGAATTTCTCTACCAATCATTGTGAGTATTTCTACAACCCCTGTTGGAGTTTCTACGGCCCCGAGGATCGATTATCAAGCAAGAAATGAGTGTGAATACAACGAGGGAGTTGCGGAATACTCACATCGATCGGTTGAGCGACGCGGTGGACAACAATAATTCGGTTTCTGCCCTCTTGTGCATTCAGCAGTGAACTGATTTTCTGTCTCCATTTTCGTCCATTGTTGGTCCTCCATGAAAGCTCCAAGCTTCGTCAAACGATTCCAAGCTCATGGGTGGACTTCCCTATCACCTTCGCATGTCTCTCGGAGTGCTAGCTCTCTTGATTTTTTCCACAAAAATCAAACATTTTGCTTCCATTTTCCTCTTTGGCTCTCGGTGAAGTGCAGAAACTAGAGGAGAAAATAGCCCACTTTGGGCGTGAGAGAGGAGAGGAGTTTTTGGCTCCAAAAACGTGAACCAATGAGAGAGAGAGAGAGTTAATAAATTGTTTTTAGGTTTTTGTATATCTAATACACAAAACCAAAAAGTCAAATACCAATAAAAAATTGTAAATGTCTTTCAAACAACTCCATCAACTCGCATCACTCATGAATAGTGACTTGCGTCAATCACTCAAAGTGAAAGACATCTATCACTTGATTGACGAATGATGTGATGCTAGATGCGACTAGTGATTTGACGCTTGATTTGACTTGCGTGTCGCACTCGAATTCGAAATGCGAATGCGCTCGCAAACAATCTCGGGCTCGGGTTCGCTAATTCCAAATTAACGAATTTTCCGTTGCGACGTAATTAAATGATTATGCCTAGCGAAATCACTATTCACGTCGCTTACGAATTAATTCTAAATGAACTCGTTCGCCCGAATTAAAATCTAATTTTAATTCCGCGTCGAAATCCAATTTCGTATAATATATCGAATTTATTATTTATCGATTAATTTCAAATTAATCGTTATCTCTCTTTAATTGATATTTTATCCCAGATAAAATATCTCCGTAATTAATCCCAGATTAATTTTCTCTCTCATCTAATTAATCCCAGATTAATTAAAGTGTGAGTCATACGTCATCGGTGAATCTTTGGGAAGTGACCCATGAGATCCTCGGATATGTTGGCAGTAAATTCGGTCGTCGGACTATCCGAACACGTAAGTACCTAGTACTACGTTTATACCGATTTACAAGACAAGGTTGGCTTCTAGCAAAGCGCCATGCCTACCCAATTATCCAGAAATATCCTTACAGGAATATAAGGATCTATATCAGGTGTAGTATATGTAGTATTGCGTATTTCGATCCAGTATCGGATGATCACATGCAAGGCCTGGGGCTGGTACAGTGTATGCCCCCGTACGAAGCATATATCGGATTACGAGCAACTAGTCTCTTCATTATCGGATAATCATGACCAAGTCATATTATCCCGACGGTTGCAACCTTTTTAGAGAACCAGTTATGTATCCCTACGCGATCATCATCTTCATATGACTGGAGTGACACTTCTGTCTTGACATCACACCCAACACACTACGATTCTCAATATACCCAGCAGAGGCGTACACAGAACTTGCTAAAGCCCTGGACAACCACAACCAAAGTATATTGATTGTCGCAAGTATTAGCGGTGCAAGTCTCAGGTTAAGACCAAATACTCCTACCCTGATTTCGGACTTCCATAGACACATAGTCATACTACCAATGGAATTCCGAGGGGGTCTATCCAGAATGAAGCTGTTTCCCGTACCATCGGTAAAACACAACCTCCTATTACACTTGCATGAGTATCCTATACCCAAATATATGAGAACTATGCCGTTTGTGCCCTCACAACGCGCACAAGTGTAATACTAGTCTTTTACGTATTTATCGATGTCCAATCTCGATAATACTCTAACTAGAGATATTTAATGATTTATCCTTCATGGATTGATACTGTCTCATATCATTCTCAATCCAGGAACAAATCATAAGGACCTCCTATCATTTATACATCTTGGTGATCTAATCACAAATGATAAGAGTGCAATCTCCTTTGTCACATAGTTAATTTGTACAACAACACCATGATATGTACAAATAGTGACGCTATGGGTCATAATTTTCCAACAACTCCTCTTGTTTATTCACACACAAATCATCTTAGTGATTTTTTGGCAAGTGTAGGACACTAACAATGGTGAATTCTAGGGTTTATATACTTTAATTTGGGGATTTTGTGTTTGGAGCATGATTTGCCTAAATTGGTTGTTTGGTTGTGTTTGAATGATGATGAATTGGATTTGTGCATCTTTGTTTTTGTGAAAAATCGATTGGATTAATTTTCCCTAAAATATACCACGTGGCCGAATGCACCCTAGATAGGACTCATGGTGATTTTTTGAAAATTAGACAATTGGATGTGTTGTTGGCATGAAATGTATGTTAGATGTTGATTTAATTGGATTGAAATCAAATTGCATGATAATTTCCTTGCCAAAACCGTGAGCCTAAGCTTGTTTAATGGATTGATTTTGCTTCAATTTGTGTTGGACATGAATTGGAATTAATAAGCATGATTAATTGATTTAATTAGTGTTTTGGAAATATTAGATTAGTTGATTGATTATGTTAATTGCACTTTAATTAAATTAATATGTAATTTGGAATAATGTGTTAATTTAATTTATTGTAATTGGGCTTAATGAGCTTGGTTGGGCCAAGTTTGGTTTAGGGCAATTGGGTTGGATCCAATTGGGCCTAAAACCATTTCCATAAAGTCCAAAATATGACATTGGGCCTTTAAAAATTTTAATTGGGCCTAAATTGATTTTTGGCATAGGGTGAATCCTAATTGGGCCTTGGAATCTTGGGTTTGATCCATAATGGCCAAAGCCCATGCCTAAAGAATTAATTAAAAGCTCATTGGACTTTAATTGAATAGTATTGGATACTAATTGGGCCTTTGAGACCCATTAAGATTGGATTTGGAATTCAAGTCTAAAAGACACTATTAAAAGTGTAATTATTTAATTTGGAATTAAATAAGAATTAGTATTGGATACAATTTAAATTGGATTTAAAATTGTAGTTCGATATAATTCAAGAATTCGTACTTTGAGTATTTATTCTTAAACGAGTTGGACTCGCGCAAATCAAATCGTTGTTTGAACATTGGATGGTCATGAATTCAAAGATTAATTAATTGGATTAGATTGATTGAATAACATGCTTTGTGTGAATACTTGGATGTATTTGTATGAATAATGTATATCAGATTGATATAAGAAGGGTGAGGGTAATTTTGGAAATTGTTGTAATAAATTTAGAATTTATTAAATTGGACCTGCGTGTCCAGCCTATTATCTATTTTCTCATTGTATTTCTCTTCTCACCAATTCCCCTCAATGTAAATGAGGTTTCTTTAATGTATTATATAATTGGGTAGAAGTATGAATACTGCTAGCGGGAGAGAGGAAAGTGAGAGATTTGTTCTAGGAATAATTTGTTATATATACATCCGCATATCATTATTAATTTATTTTGTGCCTTTTTATGCTTTTAGAATGCATGCTTAAGGGTGTATGATGAGACCTAATCAAAGATAATAAATTGGTTGCCAATTACGCGAAAAACCCTCATCAAATATTAAGTGTTTTTCCTTCCATTGAGTGGTTCTCTCTCAAGATCCAAGATTAGCATTGGTTTGTTGGCCAAAGTCAATATCAATGTCCATCGCGGATGTGTTTGAACCACGGAAGCTTTGTTCTATATCGCATGTCTTGGGCGGTTGTGACTTGTTGGCCAAAGTCAAGGTCACTTCTAGTTCATCGACGTGGATTACGAAGCTATCCCACTGTCAATGGGTCCCGCTTAACTAGAATCATTAAGTTTGTTGAGCCAATGCCAAGGCTTAGTTGATTCATAGGAAAAGGTTAGGAAATATATTGGATATATTTACATATATTGGATATGTGTTTCGGACTTGGAGGTCCACCTATCGGATCTAGGAATTGGATGGGATCCAATTGATCTTAGAGAACTACCTAGTTAAGTTTCATACAGCTTGTTGGCCAAAGTCAAGGTTGTGTGTTATTTAACGGGATCCTAGCCCACTAGGAAACTAGGTTTCCCGAGTACTCCACAGAGGGTTAGAGTCTCGCCGAAAAATAGTGGGAGGCCAGTATTAAATTTCAATTTCGTTTAATATTTGCTTACACACGCTCTTTTATTTTATTTATCGTTGTAATAAATATATATTAGTTGGACTAATATTTAATATTGCTTTCTTTGAACAATTAGACTGTACAAGACACTACTCCACCTATAGTTGATCATATAGTTAGACTATAGTAACCATTACATTTTGAGTGTACCCAAAATCATTGATTGGATAGTTGGACTATTGCAATCGAGATGGCCTGAAAGATTAGCGTTAAGGGATATAATCCTGAGTGAAAATGTCTTTAACGGCGTAAATGAATCTCAGGATAGTCCTGGGAGCTGAGAAGTTACTCTATTGGATAGAGAATCCTCTTGGGCACTGAGCCCAGAGTTGAGCAAATAGTAGAGCATGAGCTTAGGAAGACTCATCGTGATGATAACTTTAGTGCTCAATCTGTTATGCTTGCCGTAATGACTCCTTAATTTCGTTGTCAGAACTAAGGATTAGATCCTTATACCATGATGTTGAAATTAAAGGATCTTCATAGATCTAACCTTAGATCTTAGAAATACAAATTGCAAAAAAGCTCTTTCGCTCGCGTATGTCAGAGGGTACATCTGTCGAGCACTAAGTATCGCAGATGATTGCTGACATCGAACAGCTAGGTAAGTTGGGCATTACCTATTAGGCCGAGACTTCCATAGATTTAATCTTATAGTCTTTGCCCGAATGCTGGGGCGGGTTCATCATGAATCAAGAGAAAACTCTTGGAAAGTTAAAGGCTATGCTCAATGAGGTAGAGCCAGAGCTTTCAAAAGGGTAAGAAAGGCAAGGCGCATATTAATTCGACATCCCAGAAGGCCAAGGCTTGGTCGAAGGCTTCTAAGGGTGTGAAGAAAAGGGCAAAGGGAAAATCGTCACAGTATTCTGGGAAGACAAAGGACATATCCCAACACGTCTTCCTAAACTGTGGCAAACGGGGTCGCTGGAAGCGTGAATGTCGTATGGACAAGGCAGAAATGAAGGATGTGAAGACGGGCAAGGCTCCGACTTCAGGAATGTTTGTTATAAACATGTACACTACTAGTTGTTAAAAATTGGATTTTTGATATTGGATGTGGTACATACAGATGTACTGATGTGCGGGATCTGCTGATTAGCAGGAGACTAGCTTCAGATGAGATCTACCTGCGAGTCAGAAACGGGACAAGAGTCGTTGTTTTGGCTGTGGGAACCTAAGTTTTGGAACTGCCCTTTGGGCATGTACTTAAATTAGGAAAGTGTTATGATCTACATAGTTTGACTAGAAACATTATCTCTATATCTAGTTTAACCCGTTGCGGGTATACCTTTATGTTGCAGAACACTGGGTGTTTTGTTTATAAAGATGATATTGAGATATACACATTAGATGTGAATAATAGTATTTATATTTCGAATATAAATGAATCTCAAATATATAACATGACAAACAAAAGGCTCAAACTGAGTAAATCAGATGAGACTTATTTGTTTCATTGTTGTCTGGGACACATTAACAAGAATCGTATATCCACTCTTTGGAAGAATGGATACTTGGACGGATTTGATTCTAATTCAAATGACATTTGCGAATCTTGTTTATTAGGTAAAATGCCTAAAACGCCTTTTAGCGGTAAGGGTGTACGTGCCACCGAGCTGTTAACCCTCGTTCATGGTGACGTATATGGGCCCATGTCTAGCCAGGCTAGAGGTCGATATCAATACTTCGTAACTTGTACGGATGTTGCATCGCGTTATGGTTATGTGTGTCTTATGAAACACAAGTTGGAAACACCTCATTGAGTGGTGTGTCCGAACGGAGAAATCAAACTTTGTTGGGTGGTAAGGTTAATAATGAGTCTCACTGAGCTACTAATTTCCTTCACGGGATACGCATTGAACAGTGCAATACTTATTTTGAATAAGATTCCGACAAAGTCTTTTGGACAGACTCCATATAAAATATGGACAATAAAGAAACTGGGTTTTTCATTCCTGAAGATTTGAGGATGCTGGGCATATAATTAAACATTTGGATGGTACCAAACTAAAACCCAAATCGGATAAGTGCCTATTTGTAATTGGTTATCCTAGGGAAACTAATTTCCACAACCCATAAGAGAACAAAATATTTGTTGTTCTCCATACGGTTTTCCTTAGAGGAATTCCTAAATACAGTGGTAGTGGGAGGAAAGTAAAACTCGATGAAAATCAGAGTAATAATGTTCCTGGCACCGATCTCTAACGGAACACGAACAGTTCATCAAGGATGAGATTGGTCCATAATCTTCTAATACATAAGAACCGCGTAGGTCGGAGAGAGTCAGAAAGCAACCTAAGAGGTAAGGGTTTCTGATCTCACCTCACGTAGACATTAGTCTTATTGAGGATAATGAACTGGCTATGTATAAGGAAGTGATACGAGGTATCGAATCCATTTATGGCAAAGTGCTATGAAGTCCGAAATGGATTCCATGTATACAACCAAGTTTGGACACTGGTGGATGTACCAAAAGGCATTGTGCCTATTGGTAGAAAATGGGTCTTCATGGTGAAGACAAACATGGATGGCAACATACAAACATACAAAGCTAGGCTTGTAGCGAAAGGGTATCGTCATCAACATGGTTTCGATTATGACGAAACCTTTTATCTGTTGCCATGATTAAATCCATTCGGATAATGCTTGCTATTGCTGCATATTTCGAATATGAAATATGGCAGATGGACGTCAAACCGCTTTCCTTAATGGAAACCTTTTGGAGGATGTTTTATATAACAGTTTAACGATTTTTGTCGCGTTAAAACAAGTAAACTAGATTTGCAAGTTAAATCGATCCATTTATGGATTGAAGCAAGCATCGCGTTCTTAGAACCAATGTTTTGATGAGATCATAATGGTATATGGTTTCATTCAAAACGAAGATGATTCTTGTGTATATAATAATGTTAGTGGGAGCGCACTGACAATGATTGTCCTATACAATAATGATGTATTGCTTCTTAGCAATTACATTCCCATATTAAAATCGGTGAAAGCTTGGCTTTCATTAAAATTCTCCATGAAATTCTTGGGAGAGGCAACCTTTATTCTAGGAATATGGATCTATTGGGATAGATCTCAAAGTTGTTGGCACTCTCCGAGAACTCGTACATTGACAAATATGTACACGATCTGGTATCTCATATGCTTTGAGCATCTGCGGTCACTATCAGGCCGATCCAGGTGATGGTCACTGGATTGATGTTAAGAATATTTTTTAGTATCCTAGACGAACTAAGGATGCTTTCTTAATTTATGAAGATGGAGAACTTGAGGTGACTGGGATCACCGATGCAAGTTTCCAAACCGATAATGATGACTATAAGTCGCAATAAGGGTACATATTTTTATTTGAACAACAGAACAGTGAGCTGGAAATCTTCCAAACAAGATATTGTTGCCGATTCAACAAAAGCGGATTATATTGTTGCGGCTGAGGCAGCAAAAGAAGCATTTTGGATCTATAAAATTATTAATTGGGTTAGGAGTAGTTCTGTTAGCAGCTGAGCTGGGCTACAGCACAGGCTAAAGAACCATGGTCTCATCAATGATCCAAGTATGTACTTCGACGGTTTCATCTGATTCATAAGATCATACATCGTGGCAATGTCAAGATACCATCAGATGACAACCTTGCATATCCCCTGGCGAAAGCGATTTCTCAGCATAAGAATGAGCGGCCCGTACATAGTTCAGGTGTTAGACACTTGAGTGATTGGCTATAGGCCAAGTGGGAGATTGTTGGACAATTATGACCCATAGCATCACTATTTATAAAAGACATGATGTTCTTTATACAAATTAACTATGTGACAAAGGAAATTGCTCTTTTATCATTTTTTTAATTGGATTACTTAGATATATAAATGATAAAAGTCCATATGATCAATTCCAGATTAATAAGATATGAGACAATATTAATCCATGAAAGATTTGATCATTAAATATCCCTAGTCGTAGTATTATCGAGACTGGACATCGATAATGCGGAATAGGCTAGTATTGCACTTGTGCGCATTATGGAAGCTTAACGGTATAGTTCTCATATATTTAAGTATTTGATACTTATGCAAGTGTGATAGAAGGTTCTGTTAACCGATGGTACGGGAATAGCTTCGCTTTGGATAGACCCCTCGGAATCCCATTGGTAGTATGACTATGTGTCTATGGGAATCCGAATCAGGGTAGGTGTATTTGGTCTTAACCTGAGACTTGCATCGATAATACTTGCGACAATCAGTACGTTTTGGTTTTGGTCATCCGGGGCTTTAACAGGTTCTGTGTATGCCTCTTCTGGGTATACTGAGAATCGTAGTGTATTGGGTGTGATGACAAGATGGAAGTATCACTTTAGTCATATGGAGATGATGATCACGCAGGATACAGAACTGATACTATAAAGTGCTACAGCCATCGGGAAAGTATGATTGGGTCATTACTTTCTAATCAAAGAGACTTGTTGCTAGTGATCCGATATGTGCTTCGTACGGGGCAGACACAATTCCAGCCCTAGGCCTAGCATGTGACATCCGATACTGGATCGCAATACGCAATACATTATATACTACGCCCGATACAGATTATATATATTCCATGTTGAATACATTTCTGGAGAATTAGGTAGACACAATGTTTTACTAGAAGCCAACCATGTCTTGTAAATCGGTAAGAACGTGGTACCGGGTACGCACGTGTCGGATAGTCCGACAACCGAATTTACTGCCAACATATCCAGGAATCTCTTGGGTCACTTCCCAAAGATTCACCGATGATATTTGACTCGAACATAATTAATTGGGATTAATTATGAGAGAGAAAATTAATTTGGGATTAATTACGACAAAAATTAATCTGGGATTAAATAACAGAGAAAGAATTAATATGAGATTAATTGCGTCATGAATTAATCCCAGATTAATTCATGAAGAAGAGAGAACACGATTAATTTGAAATTAATCGGCAAAGTGAATTTAATAGTGAAATTAGATTTTAATATTTAATTAATTGGGCTAAAATAAAATATTAGATATATTAATTGAAATTGGATTTCAATGCGGAATTAAAATTGGATTTTAATTCGTGCGAACGAATTAATTTGCGAGCGACTTTCGTAATAATTTTGCGAGGCATTATTATTTAATTAAATTGGATTTAATTACGTCGCAATGAAAAATTTGTTTAATCGGATTAAACGAACCCGAGCCCGAAGTGTGTTGAGTAAGCCCACTTGAATTTTGAATTTAAAGTGGGGCCCACCAACTTACATCAACTTGACACTCGACTTACATCAAGTAATCATAAGTGTGATGGAGGTGATTGGCTTTATTAAATGTGATTCATTTAACTTACACAACACACTTAAGTTAACTTTTGAAGTCAACATTTTTGGTAACAAGTTTGGAACTTGGAAAACACTATTCTCCCTTCTCCTTTCTTCAAAATGTCGTGAGATGCTCTCTCTCTCCTTGGAATTTTGTTGCAAGAATTCAAGCTTGCTAGCACATGATGAGTTGATTAAGGTGATAGGGAAACTCACCATTGAGTTTGGAATTCAATTTTAAGGCTTGGAGCTTCCATTACATCCATGAAAGTTTTGAATTTCTCTACCAATCATTGTGAGTATTTCCGCAACTCCTCTTATTTATTCACACACAAATCATCTTAGTGATCTTGTGGCAAGTGTAGGACACTAACAATATTCTCATGGAATCTTCGCAGAAGTCATGCCTTGGTACACATTGTACATGGTATTGTCAAGTCCTCCCAAGAGGAGTTCTTGCACAAGAAGTCGCCTTGCAATCATGTCTCAACTCATAATTTCTTGGCTATTTTTGTTTCTCTCTCCACAAGACCCGGAGGATCTTCCTTGAGATACTTAGCCAACTACAGTATTGTCAGGTAGAACAACATTTTGCTCTACCACTGTTTGAAGTTTGCTCTACCAAATTTATCCTATTTCTCTCCACGAGCGACCGGTACTGTGATATTTTCACTAGTCATGTGTAACTGTAAGTTTGACACAAGATAAATCACACACAGATCAACTTTATGATCATGTTTATGTGTTACAATAAAAAAACTACTTGTTATTATTTTGGATTAAAGTACCAAATAATACAAGTTCTTGAATTTGTGACTAAAAGTTTCTTATGATGGGTGAATAAAGGAAAATTTCCAGAGGACGAGGAGGTCAGGTGTAACTAGGGGTGGCAATTTGGGTCAAGATTCGTTTATTCGTTCGATTCGATTCGCTTTAAAGCGAATACGGGTTTGAAAAAATGGATTCGTTTAATAAATGGGTCAATTCGAATCGAATACGAATTTAAACTCATTGATTCGTTTATTCATTTAGGATTCATTTTATTATTTTTATTTACTAGTTCTTGTTAATTTTCAATTAAGATTCGAGAAATTATAGTTAATTATCATAAAAAAGTAATATTTTCGATATTTGATGAGGTATTTTTAGTAAATATATTAATTACATATTTCATATGTATATATTTATGAAGAATTAATGTAAATCAAGTGTGGTAAATTATTTTATTAAATAATATCAGTGACTAAACGAATAAACGAATCCTGATATTACGATTCGTTTAATAAACGAATCGAATATGATTCATAATATTTTGATTCGATTCGTTTAGGATTCGATACAAATTTTATTCGTTGATTCGTTTTGCCACCCCTAGGTGTAACTACTTAAGTTCCTGGCCACTTAGGCTCTTATCGCCTTTGGTGACAGAATTTCCTTAAACACTTTCTCAATAGAAAATCTTAGGTATTCAATTTTTAGTGTTTACACTTTAAATTTTAACTACAATAAATTTTAAATATATGTATAAATATGTATATATATAAATTAAATCAAGCTTTGTTGGAATTACTTGTGTATAACTACACTTTAACTCTCAATCAATATGCAACAAACATTAAATAATTTCAACTTTATCACATAATCTACTAGGTGTATGCATGTGATAATTGAAGAACCTAATATTAACTAAAACCTATACTACCAAGTTTATAGAAATTCAGTATATGATTTTACTAAGTTAATATTATTCTAAGCATATATTATATATTACCAAATTTCATAGCTAAAGCATGTATATCATATAATGATTATGAAGTTAATATATGTTTTATGAAATTAATAGATTAATCTATGTCTATGTTATTATTTCAAATCTAAAAAAATTCCAAGTATGACTTGCGTTAGTGTCATGTTTGTTCTATCGTTCGAACGAAATTTTTCAGAGAGTTCACGTGTAGCATTTAATAACGCGTTCGAATAAAATTTTCCAAAGGACTGGCATTCGAGTGGTGTTTAAAAATGCGTTTGAACGAAACTTTCCAGAGGACTTGCATTCGAGTTTTGTTTGAAGACGCATTCGAACGAAACTGCAATATATAGGGTTTTTTGATATGCGTCTGTCGAGCGTTCGAACGCCCTTACTTAATTTTCATGCACATAACTCATTTTCCAGGAAGAAGAACATTAAAACATACAAAAATAGAGTTAACAACACAGGAAAAATAATAAGTTTGTTGATGGTGTTTTCCGGGCACTATGTCATTTAAGCAGCACGACAGGGGTAAAAGGGCAATTCCCTTATTGGTCCGGATCATTAATACCGACCCGACCACATGAGTCAGGGGCCGAACACTTAAAATCGTTAACCCGACCACTTAAAGATTGGATGACCGGGTAATTATCAGGTCGACAGCAGCACTCTCAGTACAAAAAACTATTGTGACCGACCTCATGAAGACCGACCATATAGCGAGGCGTGCTCCAGAAGATAACACCCTATTGTTGGATAATATGACCCATAGCGTCACTATTTGCACAGAACATTGTGTTGCTGTAGCAAATTAACTATGTAACAAGGAAATTGCACTCTCGTCATTTGTGATTAGATCACCATAGATATATAAATGAAGAGAGGTCCCTATGATTAGTTCCTGGATTGAGATGATATGAGACAGTATCAGTCCACGAAGGATTAATCATTAAATATCCCTAGCCGTAGTATTATCGAGACTGGACATCGATAATGCGGAATAGGCTAGTATTGCACTTGTGCACGTTGTGAGGGCACAACGGCATAGTTCTCATATATATAAGTATTGGATACTTGTGCAAGTGCGATAGGAGGTCGTGTTTCACCGATGGTACGGGAAACAGCTTCGCTCTGGATAGACCCTTCGGAATCCCATTGGTATTATGACTAGGTGTCTATGGGAGGCCGAAATCAAGGTAGGTGTGTATAGTCTTAACCTGAGACTTGCATCGCTAATACTTACGACAATCGGTAAACTTTGGTTTTGGTGGTAGGGGGATCTTAACTGGTTCTGTGTTCACCTCTTCTGGGTTTATCAGGAATCGTAGTGTATTGGATGTGATGTCAAGACGGAAGTGTCACTCCAGTCATAATGGAGATGATGTCACGCAGGATACGGTATTAGTGCTCTTAAGTGATGCGCATCCAATCATGATATTATGACCAGGTCATGAATATCCGATTATAGAGACTAGTTACCAGACATCCGATATGTGTTTTTCGGACGGGGCAGACACTTATCCAGCCCCAGCCCTAGCACGTGATTATCCGATACTGGACCAATATGCACAATACAATTGTATACTACGTTTGATACAGATCTTTGATATTCTTTGATGGATATGTCCGGAGAACTTGGTAGACTTGGTGCTTTACTAGGAGTCGACCTTGTCTCGTAAATCGGTAGAACGTAGTACTTGGTACGTACGTGATTCGGATACTCCGACGACCGTATTTACTGCCAACTTATCTGGGGATCTCATGGGTCGCTTCCCGATAATCACCGATGACGCACAACTTGCACTCTGAATAATCTGGGATTATATAGAAGAGAGAGAAAATTAATCTAGGATTAATTACGGAGATATTTTATCTAGGATAAAATATCGTCTAGAGAGAGATAACGATTAATTTGGAATTAATCGGTAATTATAATATATTCGATATATAAACGAAATTAGATTTCGACGCGGAATTAAAATTAGATTTTAATTCGGGCAAACGAATTAATTTAGAATTAATTCGTTAGCGACGTAAATAATAATTTCGCTAGCCGCAATTATTCGATTTAATTAACGTCGCGACGTAAGCTCGGTATTTCAGAAATATCGAACCCGAACGGTGAGTGCACGTGGGCCCACTTTCATTTGGAAACGTGTGGGGCCCACATGACACATGTCATATTATGCATTATTTAATTCTAATGCATTGCATGTAGATAGTGTACAATGCACTCTATGTTTTGCATGGAAATTGAGTGTTTGACACTCTAAGCCATTGCATGATTTGTGTCATAGGTTTATTATTAATTTAATAAATATTATGGCATAAATATAATTAATTTTTTGGTAACAAAAATTAATTACACAATACAATTTTATCTCTCTCAAAATGCTCTTTCCTCTCACGTCCAAACTGAAAAATCTTCACTGGTTTGGAACCAGAAATGGCGTGAACAAAGGGAAGCCAAGAGTGGTTTCTCCATGGTGAGAAATCAAGTGCTAGCACACTTACGAGTCTTGCGAAGGTGGTAGGGAGGTTCCCCCATGAGCCGGGATCCATCGGACGAAGCTCGGAGCTCCGTTTCTTCACTCAAATTTCTGTTTTGCAGGGCAGTGGACTGCCACCAGTGGGCGTGAAAGGCAGTGAAGGAAATGGCTTGATTCGTCTTCAATTCGACATAACCGATCAATGTGAGTATTCCGCTACCTCCGTTGATGTATTCACGCATGTTTTCATGTCTTGTTTGATCTTGGGACCTTAGAATAAACCAACATGGCATCAAGAGCTAATGTTGCAAGCATGAAATTTGTAGGGCTTTAAATTTGGGTAAATGTTTGTTGAGCATGATTTGAATAAATTGTTGTTTGAGTATGCTTATAACATTGTTTAAATTCATTTTGGTTGGACCAATTTGTTGAAAATTGATTTGGAATTATTTTCCCCAAAATGGATGTGTTGGCCGAATGGTTTGGTGATTTTTTGGATCTTGGATTTTTTGATTTTTGATTCATTTGATGAGTTAGAATCGATTAGGTTGACGTTAATTTGAATCGAATTGGATTGGATTTCGAATTGGACAAAAACCCCAAATTCCTTACCATGGCCGAATGTATCATTGCCCTAATGTCTTGGTAATTTTGGTTTTGTGACATTGGATGTGTATGAAATCAAATCGGATGGTGATTTAATGTCGATTGTAGGTTCGATTGGATCGAAACCAAATCGGACACAAAATCCCTCCTTGGCCGAGAGCATGAAAGCATGTAAATGGGTTTGATTTTTCATTATGTGTGTTTGACATGTAATAATGAATTAAGTATGATTAATTGGACTAATTTAGTGTTTTAAAAATATTGATTTAGTCGATTAATCATGTAATGCACTTTAGGTAATTAAATTGCGTAATTGGATTAGTGTAATTTAATTATTTGGGCTTAAATTGGATTTGGGCTTGAATTGTTGTAATTGGGCCATTTGGGCTTGATTTATCAAGTTTGGTTTAGGCCGAGTGGATTGGATCCAAATTGGGCCCAAGACCTTAACCATAAAGCCCAATTGCGACTAATGAACCTTTAATGTTTAATTGGGCCTAATGGGCCGAAATTGATTTCTAAGGCATTTTGGGTGATTCCACTATTGGGCTTTGGTTGCCGAAGCCCATGCCTAAAGAAATTAATTGAAGCCCATTAGACTTAAATTAAATTGACGTGGACGTTAATCGGACTTTGAGTCCCGACGCGATTGAATTTGAAATTTAAATCGTAAAAGGTTTATTAATATAAAGTGCAATATTTAATTGGAATTGAATAGTGAATTAGTATTAAATACATGTTAAATTAGATTTAATGATGTAGTTTAATTTAATTCATGAATCCGTACTTTAAGTACTTATTCGCAAAACGAGTTGACTCGAACAAAATCAAATCGTTGTTGAACATTGGATGATCACTTAATTATCAGATTAATTAATTTGATTAGATTGATTGATAGCATGCTTATGTGTGTGAATACGTGGTTGTGTTGAATGAATAATGCATATCGGATGGATATTAGTCGGGTGGGCAATTTTAGAAATTGTTTGTAATAAATTCGATTTATTAAATTGGACCTGCGTGTCCAGCCTTATCACCTTCTTCTCTTTGTATTCTCTTCTCACCTATTCCCCTCTATATATATGAGTTTCTTTAGAAGTATAGTGTAACGGGTAGAAGTAGTACAAGTGCTAGCTTGAGTGAGAAAGGAGAGAGATTTGATCTATGATCAATGTGTTAAGTATCCATCCGCATATCATTATTATTTTATTTCATACTCGCTTTATTATGTATTTAGAATGCATGTTTAAGGGTGTATGATGATGAGACCTAACAAAGATAATTAAATTGGTAGCCAATTTGCACGCGAAAATCCCTCAATCTATATTAAGCAAATATCCTTCCATTGAATGATTCTTGTTCAAGATCCGAAGTTGGCATTGGTTTGTTTTTGACCAAAGTCAAGACCTTTGTCAATCAAGGATGTACTTGAATCATGAGAGTTTTGTTGCATATCGGTGTCTTGTCCAAATCGTGATTTTTATTGGCCAAAGTCAAGATCACTTTTTGTCTAATGACATTGATTACGAAACTTTCCTCGTCAATGGGTCCCGCTTAACTGGAATCATTAGTTTTTTGTTTTGGCCAAAGCCAAGGCCTAGATGATTCGGAGGATAGGTTAGGAAAATATAATGGATACATTGACATTATACATATGTTTCGGACTTGGATGTCCACCTAACCGGATCTAGGAATTGGATTGGATCCAATTGATCTGTGAGATCTACCTAGTTAAATAGCATACAGCTTTTATTGGCCAAAGTCAAGGTTGTGTGTTATTTAATAGGATCCTAGCCCACTAGGAAACACGGTTTCCCGAGTACTCCACAGAGGGTTAGAGGCTCGACGAAAAATAGTGGGAGGCAAGTATTGAATTTGCAACATTCGTTCAATTACTCGCTAAACACGCTCATTTTATTTTACTCGTCATATTAATCAAAAGTATTAGTCGGACTAATATTTTATGTTGTTTTAAAAATATATATAGTTGGACTATATACAAACTCATTCATATATAGTTGATTTTGTAATTGGATTATAGTAATCAATATAATTGAATTAAATGATAGTTGATTTTATAATGGGATTATAGTAATCAATATTAAAATTATAGTTGATTAAATAATTGGATTATTGTAATCATTATAATAAATAGTACCTTATTAATCATGAAAGAATTGAAAGGTTGAATATTTAAAATATATAATCCTTGGATTAAATGTTTTAAATGATTTAATATTTTCAATTGGGAATAATAATAGGTTAATTTATTTGATAAAATAACTTATTATGACTAAGCCCATTATTAAGCAAATAGTAGAGCATAAAGTCTTTGTAAGATTTATGTGATGATAACTTTAGTGCTTAATTAATATACTTATAATAAATCTATCTTTAGATTTAAAAGTATTAAAATTGCAATTAATAATTCTTGGAGAATTATTGACTATCTAGTGGAGAAAAGTCAAAAGTTTGCAATTGGGCAATTTTGCACAAGGTGCACATCATTTCGATATTCTAAAACCAAGGCTTGGCCAAAGGTTTGTGAAATATTGAAAGGATAATTGACATATCCCAAAGTGACTACCATTTGGATATGGAAGACACGAAGGAATAAAGAAAGGGCGAGGCTCTAACTTTAAAAATATTTGTCAAAGTTATGTTCACAACTAGTATTGAAATTGAATTTTAAATATTTAGTGTGGTACATAAAATATATGTATTGACGTTCAGAATCCGCTGTGAGCTGGATACTGGCTTCAAGCCGAGATTTCTCTGCGAATTGGAAACGGGACGAAAGTCGCTGTTTCGACCGTAGATACCTAAGTTTAGGAACTGCCTTTTGGGTATGTACTTAAATTAGGAAATGTTATAATGTAACTAGTTTAACTAGAGACATTATCTCTATATCAGTGTTTAATCCATTGCGGATAAAACCTTTATATTATAGAACACTAAGTGTTTCATTATATAAAGATGATACTGAGATAAATACATTGGATGTAAATAACAGAATTTATATTTTGAATATAAATAAAATCTCAAACATATAAAATGACAAATAAATAGCTCAAATTGATTTGATCAATAGAGACTTATTTGTGGCATTGTTGTCTGGGACACAATTAAACAAGACTCGTATATCCACACTTTTGTAGAGTGGGTACTAGGACTGATTTGACTATTCAATAAGGTCTACGAATCTAGTTTATTAGGTTAAATACCTAAAATACTATTTACTTGGTAATAGTAAAATGGCCACCGATCTGTTAGCCCTATTCATGGTGAAGTAAGTGGGCCCATATCTAGCTAGCTGAGCTAGATAATTATAGGTATATTTCGTGACCTTAACGGATGTGACATCACGTTATGGTTATGTGTTTCTTTTGAAGAACACAGATCGGAAACTTTTATAGTTTCGACACGAAGTAGAAAAACAGATCGGCTATAGTATTATGCCGCCACGGTTAAACCGTAATGGAAAATACTTAAGCAGTAAGTTTCATACGTACATGAAAGAGTACGGTATTCTTTCAGATGAGGACATGATAAGGTTTATCACAAGTCGCTCAGAGCTAACTATCTCCTTCAACCGGATATGTATTAACAGTGCAAAACTTATTTAGAATAAGGTTCCATATAAATCTGTTTGATAGATATCATATAGGATATGAACAGGAAAGAAACGAGGTTTCTCATTCCTGATAATTTGGGTATGCCAGGCATAGCGTTTGGATGATACCAAACTAAGGACCCAAATTGGATAAGTGCCAATATAGGTTATCTTAAGGGAAACCTTAAGTATAGTACTTGTAAATCTCACATGAGAACAATGTGATTGTTGCTCACCATGCGGTTTTTCCTGAGAGGAATACCGATATGCAGTGGTCAGTGGGAGGATAGTGATACTCGATGAAAATCGGAGTAATACTGTTCAAGGCACGAAGTCCTTAATGGAACACAAATAGTTCATCTATGATGAAACTATACCATTAATCTTCAAATACACAAGAACTTCGTAAATCGGATAGAGTCAGAAAACAACCTAGGGTATGGGTTTCTGATCTCACCTCATAAAGATGTCAATCTTATGGTGGTGTACCATCCGACTACGTTTTGAGGAAGTGATACGAGGTTATCGGCTCCCTGTTATGGCAAAGTGCCATGAATCCGAAATGGATTCCATGTTAAATCATTTTGAAGATGCTTTTAATAACTGTATATTTCATTTATGAAATATGTCAGTTACAAATCAAAATCGCTTTCTGAAAAGGAAACCTTTTGGAGGATGTTTACAACATCCTGACGATTTTGTATAACCGAGAAACAAGGTTTGCGGGTTATTCGATCCATTTTTGGATCAATGCAAGCATAAGGTTCTTGGAACTGTCGTTTTGAAATAATCATAATGATTTATGATTTGACTCAAAACGAAATAATTCTTGTGTATATAAGGAGGTTAGTGGGAGAGCGCACTGACAAGTATATTCCCATAAAGCTATTGTTGAAAGCTTGGCTTTCAATAGAAATTCTCCGTAGAATTCTGGGGAGTAACAACCTTTATTCAAGGAATAAAGATCTCTGGGATAGATTTGGAGTTGTTAACACTCTCTGGGAAATTGTACATTTAAAATGTACTTGTATTGGTGTCTCATACGCTTCGAGCATATGGAGTCACAATCGGGTCAATCCAAGTGATAGTCACTGGATTGAAGTTAAGAACAATCTGTTAGTATCTCTGAGAACTAAGGATGCTATCTTTTACTATGGAGATGGAGAACTTGAAGTGACTGGGATCACTGCAGCAAGTTTCCAAACGATTAAATACTACGGTACTATAAAGTTTGAAGGACGGGACAGTGAGCTGGAAATCTTCCAAGCAAGATAACTGTTGCCGAATAAACAACAAACACGGATTATTGCTGCAGCTGAGGCAGCAATAGAAGCCATTTGGGATCAAATAAATCTAATTAGATTAGATATAGTTATGTTAGCAGCTGAGCTAGGCGTCAGCACAGGCTAAGGAATTAAAGGTCTTATCGACGATCCAGATATATACTTCTATATCATCTGATTCGTTCGGATCATACATCGTGGCAATGTGATGATCGTATAAATCGCGTCAAACGATAATTATGCAAATCCACTGACGAAAACCTTTCCTCAGCAATTTGAGCGAACCTTACATAGTTCGGGTGTTAGACACTCGAGTGACTGGCTATGTGCCAAGTGGGAGATTGTTGGATAATATGACCCATAGCGTCACTATTTGCACAGAATTGTGTTGCTGTAGCAAATTAACTATGTAACAAGGAAATTGCACTCTCGTCATTTGTGATTAGATCACCATAGATATATAAATGAAGAGAGGTCCCTATGATTAGTTCCTGGATTGAGATGATATGAGACAGTATCAGTCCACGAAGGATTAATCATTAAATATCCCTAGCCGTAGTATTATCGAGACTGGACATCGATAATGCGGAATAGGCTAGTATTGCACTTGTGCGCGTTGTGAGGGCACAACGGCATAGTTCTCATATATATAAGTATTGGATATTGTGCAAATGCGATAGGAGGTCGTGTTTCACCGATGGTACGGGAAACAGCTTCGCTCTGGATAGACCCTTCGGAATCCCATTGGTATTATGACTAGGTGTCTATGGGAGGCCGAAATCAAGGTAGGTGTGTATAGTCTTAACCTGAGACTTGCATCGCTAATACTTACGACAATCGGTAAACTTTGGTTTTGGTGGTAGGGGGATCTTAACTGGTTCTGTGTTCACCTCTTCTGGGTTTATCAGGAATCGTAGTGTATTGGATGTGATGTCAAGACGGAAGTGTCACTCCAGTCATAATGGAGATGATGTCACGCAGGATACGGTATTAGTGCTCTTAAGTGATGCGCATCCAATCGTGATATTATGACCAGGTCATGAATATCCGATTATAGAGACTAGTTACCAGACATCCGATATGTGTTTCGGACGGGGCAGACACTTATCCAGCCCCAGCCCTAGCACGTGATTATCCGATACTGGACCAATATGCACAATACAATTGTATACTACGCTTGATACAGATCTTTGATATTCTTTGATGGATATTTCCGGAGAACTTGGTAGACTTGGTGCTTTGCTAGGAGTCGACCTTGTCTCGTAAATCGGTAGAACGTAGTACTTGGTACGTACGTGATTCGGATACTCCGACGACCGTATTTACTGCCAACTTATCCGGGGATCTCATGGGTCGCTTCCCGATAATCCACCGATGACGCACAACTTGCACTCTTGAATAATCTGGGATTATATAGAAGAGAGAGAAAATTAATCTAGGATTAATTACGGAGATATTTTATCTAGGATAAAATATCGTCTAGAGAGAGATAACGATTAATTTGGAATTAATCGGTAAATTAATATATTCGATATATTAAACGAAATTAGATTTCGACGCGGAATTAAAATTAGATTTTAATTCGGGCAAACGAGTTAATTTAGAATTAATTCGTTAGCGACGTAAATAATAATTTCGCTAGCCGCAATTATTCGATTTAATTAACGTCGCGACGTAAGCTCGGTATTTCAGAAATATCGAACCCGAACGCGTGAGTGCACGTGGGCCCACTTTCATTTGGAAACGTGTGGGGCCCACATGACACATGTCATATTATGCATTATTTAATTCTAATGCATTGCATGTAGATAGTGTACAATGCACTCTATGGTTTTGCATGGAAATTGAGTGTTTGACACTCTAAGCCATTGCATGATTTGTGTCATAGGTTTATTATTAATTTAATAAATATTATGGCATAAATATAAATTAATTTTTTGGTAACAAAAATTAATTACACAATACAATTTTATCTCTCTCAAAATGCTCTCTTCTCTCACGCCCAAACTGAAAAATCTTCACTGGTTTGGAACCAGAAATGGCGTGAACAAAGGGAAGCCAAGAGTGGTTTCTCATGGTGAGAAATCAAGTGCTAGCACACTTACGAGTCTTGCGAAGGTGGTAGGGAGGTTCCCCCATGAGCCGGGATCCATCGGACGAAGCTCGGAGCTCCGTTTCTTCACTCAAATTTCTGTTTTGCAGGCCAGTGGACTGCCACCAGTGGGCGTGAAAGGCAGTGAAGAAAATGGCTTGATTCGTCTTCAATTCGACATAACCGATCAATTTGAGTATTCCGCTACCTCCGTTGATGTATTCACGCATGTTTTCATGTCTTGTTTGATCTTGGGACCTTAGAATAAACCAACACCTATCATTGTGGATAAGATGACAAGTTATCCTATTTTCATAAGGAAAACTGGTGAGTTAATATCCTAATAGGATAAATGAAGTAAATGTAGTTTTGATTAGGAATCCTTATGGGAAAAGGGAACAGTTTTGACTAGGAATCCTTATGGGAAATGAAATTGTTTCAACTAGGAAATTCTTGTACAAATAGGAATATGATTTCTACACTATTATAAATAGGAGGGTAGAGCATAGGTAAAGGGGGGAACAAGTTGAAGGTAAAAAGTGGGCATCAGAATCATCAAGCTCTGACTTGTAAACACAAAAGAGATCCGAGAAGCATATTTCAGTAATAAAAAGTACCATCCCGTTTGTGTCCGTGGACGTAGGTCGGATCCAAATCCACCGAACCACGTTAAATCCCCTTGTTGTTTGGTGTGTTTATCTGTTTTTCGCTAAATTTGCCTTTGGTCCCCCATAACCAAACAATTCACTATTGAGGAGGATTTTCTCGGGAGTGATATTCCGATATTACCCTGAGACCAAAATCAGCCGTTCACAGTTGGCGCCGTCTGTGGGGAATCCAATAAGAAGCAGCTCGCGTAGTAAGACGATGGCGGAAGGCGGAAACCACCAATCATCAGGGAGCTCGGCTACAGATTGGATGGAGAAGATCGATGAGAACCTAAGGAAAGAAAGGAAGGAAAACCAAACTCTGCTAAAGACCATAGTAGACCGGTTGGAAAAGGTAGAAGGAGTGCACAACGGAAAATTCAAGACCGGGACTAGCCGACGAAGGAACGAAACGGCAGAAGGAAAAAGAATTATCGATACAAGTGAGGACGACAGACCCCAGAGGAGGGGTCCCTACAGGGTAAGATCTGTGGTGGTACAGAGAGATTCCCAGACCGAAGACACGTGGGAGGAAGAGGATGACAAATCGTCACCAGACTCCTCCTATGATGGCCCTCACAATACCCGGAGAAGAGGGAAAGAATATGACGAAAAAGTACGAGAAGATACCGAGCCTGAGAAACCCCACTCCCAAGATAACAGAAAGAAAGAAAACCGCTGGAGGTGGCATAGTGACAAAGATGGCAGTATAAAGTCTTGGTTTAGAAAAGAAATGGCCAAGTGGGGAGTAAACCCCAAAACTGATACATCAGATGCTCGGGATAACGAGGTTGAATCTCCCTTCACAGAAGAAATAAGGTCGGCAAAATTCCCAAAAAGATTCAGCATGCCGACCATGACACCATACAAGGGCCATACCGATCCCAAAACCCACATTGAAGGTTTCGTCCTACTAATGGAGGTGCAAGGGGTAACAGGGGACGCCATCTGCAAAGTGTTCCCCCTAACTCTGACCGGACCGGCCATTCTATGGTATAGAAGCCTAGCCCCAAGGAGCATCAGCAACTTCGCACAACTGAGGAAGTCATTCATACGACACTTCAAATGGGCATGCGTCCCAAAGAAAATGGTGGGAGAATTGAGACTGATGAAGCAGGGGGATGATGAGCCCCTGAGGAATTTTATTGAAAGGTACCACGATTTGGTGCTCGAGGTCGGAGCGTACGAGTCATCAGAAGCGCTAGAAAATCTCAAGGGAGGTCTGAAGGTCGGGAAGTTATGGACTCACCTGAGGATTCAAGACGTATCGGATTATGCCACTGCCCTGGAGTTGGCCAGGAAGTTTATCTTAATAGAGAAGGAGAAAAAGATTGTCCGGGGAGTAGACACCCGAAAGGCTAAGATACTCAGGTCAGACAATCAGTGGGATTCGATCAGAAATTTGAGGAGATCGGTCCCGGAACAGAATAAACTTAGACCGACACCTCCGAGTAGTAATGTTCAAGAGATAAAGTCACCTGTCCAAGTCAACCGTGTCGCGGGAAGGACAATATACACCCCCCCTGAACAAACCTATGACCCAGATAGTTCGGGAAATCCATGACAAATGTCTGTTGGCCGAGCCTAATTTGAGAAGGTTCCCGATTGAGGAGGGAAATAGTAGGGCTTACTGTATCTACCATAACGTAAGGGGACATGCCACGAATGGGTGCAGAGACCTGCGGGAGCAGGTGGAAGACTTGGTGAAAGAAGGCTATCTCAGTGAGTACATAGACCATTCTGTTTTTGAGGTCGACCAAAGTTGATAGCGGAAGTCATCCAGTCGGATGCATGGAATGCTGAGATGCAGAGAGGATGTATTAAGAAGAGTCTTACTTGTAGTGACCTTTGTAGAGTTGCAAGAAAGACAATGGATCCCAAAAATGTGAGTAAGACCTCTTCTGTCTTAGGCTGACATTTATTTATGCTTGTTTGTTGTGGTCCACACAATAGTTTTGATATTTGTTTTACGGCTCGGGTCTGCTCTTGTACCGCCGAGACCGATGTTTCTTTCCGACTCGGGTCTGCTCTTGTACCGCCGAGATCGATGTTTTCTTTCTGGCTCGGGTCTGCTCTTGTACCGCCGAGACCGATGTTTATTTCCGACTCGGGTCTGCTCTTGTACCGCCGAGATCGATGTTTCTTCCTGGTTCGGGTCTGCTCTTGTACCGCCGAGGCCGATGTTTATTCGGCTCGGGGCTGGATTTCGTTCCGCCGGGCCGCTTGGTTATTCGGCTCGGGGCTGGATTTCGTTCCGCCCAGGCCACTTGTTTATTCGGCTCGGGGCTAGATTTCGTTCCGCCGAGACCGCTTGGTTAATCGGCTCGGATCTGGATTTTATTCCATCGAGGCCTTATGGTTTATTCAGCTCGGGGTCGGGTTACGTCCCACCGAGTCGGCTTCTTTGGACTGGGGATGTAATATTCCCCCAGAGCCAAGTCTTTTTTCAGCTCGGGGTCGGGTTACGTCCCACCGAGTCGGCTTCTTTGGACTGGGGATGTAATATTCCCCCAGAGCCAAGTCTTTCTTTCAACTCGGGGTCGGGTTACGTCCCACCGAGTCGGCTTCTTTGACTGGGGATGTAATATTCCCCCAGAGCTAAGTTTTTTTTTCAGCTCGGGGTCGGGTTACGTCCCACCGAGTCGGCTTCTTTAGACTGGGGATGTAGCATTCCCCCAGAGCCAAGTCTTTCTCAGCTCGGGGTCGGGTTACGTCCCACCGAGTCGGCTTCTTTGGACTGGGGATGTAGCATTCCCCCAGAGCCAAGTCTTTCTTTCAGCTCGGGGTCGGGTTACGTCCCACCGAGTCGCTTTCTATTGGTCTGGGGAGGTAACATTCCCCCAGAGCCAAATGTTCTTCTCAGCTCGGGATCGGGTTACGTCCCACCGAGTCGATCGTCATCAGTATAAGGGCAAAACATTTTCTCCACGGGTAGATATCGAGATCCTCGTTGACTGAGCACATTAAGGTGGCAGGAATGACCAGATTTGCAGCCAAATACGTTTTTCTCTGTGATTTCTGGAGCGACCACCAGCAAGGCGATCAACACACCATCTTTTTATAGTTCCCGACACCAACTTGTATACTCGTTGGAACCGAGAACTAGGGGACAGATGTTGATGGTGTTTTCCGGGCACTATGTCATTTAAGCAGCACGACAGGGGTAAAAGGGCAATTCCCTTATTGGTCCGGATCATTAATACCGACCCGACCACATGAGTCAGGGGCCGAGCACTTAAGATCGTTAACCCGACCACTTAAAGATTGGATGACCGGGCAATTATCAGGTCGACAGCAGCACTCTCAGTACAAAAAACTATTGTGACCGACCTCATGAAGACCGACCATATAGCGAGGCGTGCTCCAGAAGATAACACCCTATCATTGTGGATAAGATGACAAGTTATCCTATTTTCATAAGGAAAACTGGTGAGTTAATATCCTAATAGGATAAATGAAGTAAATGTAGTTTTGATTAGGAATCCTTATGGGAAAAGGGAACAGTTTTGACTAGGAATCCTTATGGGAAATGAAATTGTTTCAACTAGGAAATTCTTGTACAAATAGGAATATGATTTCTACACTATTATAAATAGGAGGGTAGAGCATAGGTAAAGGGGGGAACAAGTTGAAGGTAAAAAGTGGGCATCAGAATCATCAAGCTCTGACTTGTAAACACAAAAGAGATTCGAGAAGCATATTTCAGTAATAAAAAGTACCATCCCGTTTGTGTCCGTGGACGTAGGTCGGATCCAAATCCACCGAAACACGTTAAATCCCCTTGTTGTTTGGTGTGTTTATCTGTTTTTCGCTAAATTTGCCTTTGGTCCCCCATAACCAAACAAATTCACTATTGAGGGAGGATTTTCTCGGGAGTGATATTCCGATATTACCCTGAGACCAAAATCAGCCGTCAACAAAGTTCTTAAGATTATTTTTAAGATTGTTGTCTATAATGTGTTATTAATTAATTTCAACATGCATCATTTAATCAAAAGTTTTTACTATAAAACATAAACATGAAACTTGAAAAATAAGAAAACCTGGAAACTTGTTGTAGAAGATGATGAATGAGAACCAAGTCGAATTTCCTCTATCCTTAAGAACTATTAGTCCCCCCTCGGTACTCTACGGATGTCTTGTGGGTAACGTTCTCCCAGGATTACTTAATTGTTTCTTGTAGAAGGGACACTCATTTCTCCAAGAACTCGAACTTAGGAAAAATAGTGGAAACTCTCAACACTAGACTTATGTTTGTAAGTTTGTAAGAAAATGTTAAAGAAATGAATGAATAAAATTGAAGCCAAATACTCTTTTTATAGGCATGGAATGTGGGCACCCTTTGATTTTGGGTGTAATCTCTTAAAGGTTATACATTTCCTAATGCCTAGAGTTACATTCTTTCGCTTTAGATGATATGTCCCTTAAACTTGTGTCTTCCCATAAGACACTTATTATATATATATATATATTAGAGAATTTTCCTACAAAGCTAAAATCTCCATACATATTGAGTTCTCCTGTGTAACTATTAGTCCAAAACATTAGAAAGAAAAGTTTTATACTTAGAAAGTAAGAGAAAATTGAATGGGTTATCCTAATTATAGTGTCATGTCCGTTTCCAATTGGTTTTAGGCTTAGGGAGATGGGTTATCACTGTCTCATGCCGATAACATCATGCCTCTAACGGGATGTTACACAAGAGTTTCTTAATTTTCTTGTGTTTTGATGAATTATGTAATAATAAGATTAGGGTAAAAATAAAATAAGTTTTGTTTAAATACCCTTATTTTTGTTAAGCCTAATCAAATTAAAATTGATAAAATCAGCATCCTACTCTTAATAGGTAATTCACGCCTAATAGGGGAAATAAAATTTTGGTTTCCCAAAATTTTACAACTCTTTAATTACTTGCTATTATTGTTTTGAAATTATTTCAAAAGAATAATTTTAATTTAGTTTTAAAATATTTTAAATTTAATTAATCAAAATTAGGAAATTAGAATTTTAAATTAAATAAATAATCTTGAAATAATTTATTTATTTCTAATAATTAATTGATTTAATTTTAAATAAATAATTATCATATAATTATTGGCGAGAAACTATAAATAATCAAATTATTATTATATAGTAAATAATTTAGACTAGTGTAAATAATAATTCAAAATCATTATTTACTTATCTTGAATAATCTTAATTACTTAATTTATTTATCGAGCATTTAATTAAACTAGCCAATCATTTCTTATAGTGATTATGAGTTAACTAGGGGATCAAATGAACCTATAGTTATGATCTCTAATAACATTGGATACAAATTAACTTTAAGGTTATTCCACTAAAAATCCAAAGTTGAATTGTCATAATTACATATGAATTATGTCCATTGATTTAATCATTGCATACTATTTGATTATTCACAAGTATTTTATAATTAGAGTTAGGTCATAAAGTCCATTATTCATTTTTAAGTACATCTTGTAACATTTAGTACACACAAATATATTCATAATGTTATGATTATTTATTTATGTTGATATAACATAAATATGAGCTCTCCTACTATTCAAGTACCGAGTTAATACTTAAGGGAAATAGTTATCTACTTATAAATAAGAATGAATGGATTTCAATATTGGGTTAAAAATTTCTACCTGCATATTAAACTGTCTCCAATGTATGAAGTTATTGATTGGAATTCATACAAATCTCATCCACGTAAACCAAAATATATGATTGAACACATAAGAGCTCATAGAAAACTCAAGATTGAGATCAATGCATATATGATCATTTTTCAAAGATATGAATTTATTTGTTTAACAGGTCTTCTAAATAAATTCATTTATATCAAGGCCCAATCCTGTATAAGCACATTATATAAGACATCTCCATTACATGTTGCTATTTGAATGATTTAAGATTTTATCATCATATCAAATACTAAATAAACTATAATTATAGATAAATCATAAATAAAGTACCCCGATTTTGTTTACAATTTATGGACCATCTCAAATCCTCTTTTCTGTGTGTATTGCACATATACTGAGTTAGAGATTATATAAACAACCTAAGGTATTTATGATAATTTATAATTTATAAAATCTAAATAAACAGATGAATATAAAATATATGATAAAATATATGCCTTTATTTTTTACGATAGGTGTCATCAAACATTCATTATACAATCATTTTATGTGTGATGATCGTGTTATGGTGTCGTCGCCCAATTTGGGTGATGTTCATTTCTGTTCATTTTAGACGAAATGTTAAAAAGAATTGGAAATACTCTATGGCTCTTAATATTCACCGATTCGATTTCTATTTTCACTAATAAAGTTTATGGAATAACTCCGAATTGGATGAAAAAACTTTAGTAGAAATAATTTGCATGGAGCTGCTGCACACAAGCACCATCTTGCTACATCAAGAGAAAGAAGAAGAGAGAGGGGAAAGAAAATAGGAGAGAAGAAGAATGAGAAGAAGAGATAAGCTATTAGAGAAATAAGAAAAGTAAATTGGTCCAAAATAGGATGGATGACTGACATTTGATAAAAATATATAATAAAGACTGATTGTGGTATATGATTTTTGTGTTTGTTTACTTTTGATAATTTCCCTCAATTTTTTAGGGATATAACATTACCTCAAACTTCTTTGGGATATAATAATGATAATAATGAAACGATTGATTTTATTGATAGACGGTAGTAGGGATGGTAACAAGTTGGATATGATAATTTCAATATCAATACTCACATTCGATCCGATCAACTCTTAAATATAAAAATTTGACCCGTACTCTATCATAATATATTGGCCTCACGATCCCATGAGAGTCCATGCTCATATGGAGATTTTACCTCAACTAGAACAAGAATGCAAATACTCGTACACTACCCGACCAACTAATATATAGAAAATTATCCCATTATCCACTCCTAACCTATTAGCATAGAAATTTTTTCTTTCCATCCCTAGATGGTAGTAGGGGTGGCAAAACGAATCAACGAATCGAATTTGTATCGAATCTTAAACGAATCAAATCAAAATATGATGAATTCGTATTCAATTTGTTTGTTAAACGAATCATAATATCAGGATTCGTATTCGATTCGTTTATTAAACGAATCGAATACGAATATTCGTTTAGTCATGATATTATTTAATATCATAATTTATCATAATTGATTTACATTAACTCTTCATAAATATATCCATATAAAATATGTAATTAATATATTTATTAAGAATAACTCATCAAATATTGGAATTATTATTTTTTCTATAGTAATTAGCCATAATTTCTCGAATTTTAATTGAAAAATAACAATAACTATTAGAAGAAAAATAATAAAACGAATCTTAAACGAATAAACGAATTAATGAGCTTAAATTCGTATTCGATTCGTTTAATAAACGAATCGAATCGAATTGACTCATTTATTAAATGAATTCATTTTTTCAAACCCGTATTGGTTTTAAAGCGAATCGAATCGAACGAATAAACGAATCCTGACTCAAATTGCCACCCCTTGATGGTAGGGACCCATATCAAATAAAATACAAGAGTTATGATTAATTGTAATTTGATTAAAACAAAGGGATCCAATGTTAATACCCATCAAATGAATACAATTCAAAATAAGCATGGCAGTGTTGGGGTTGGTGCTCAGAGCGCCAATTCCCGGTTGTATTTCTTTTGAATACTTCTGTAAAACATTATTATTATAAATAATATATACAGTTTCTATAATATAATCTATCTTTTTATATGGTAAAGACGTAATGACCTTAGAATGATTAGTCATGGTATTGTTGCAAAAGCGTCGCAACTGACATTGAGTAATATCATGACGTTGTCATTCTCAGACAGATCCTGGTCAAGGTTTACACTACTTGGTCAGTAAAGTAAACCCGTTGAGACTGGTACATGTCGTATACTGGAATATATGATTCCAATGGTTTCTCAATGAACCATTAGTCTTGGAGACTAGTATAGACGTGTGGGTGTTTATAGCGGATAAACATTGAACGACTCACCGAAGATTTTTAATGATGGTACACCAACGTCAATAAGAATCTTCTCGGGTTGAGTAGCACTTGTGATTCTTAGACTTGAGATGCCATTGTGGGCACATGAGACATCTTCTACACTTAGATGGCAGTCATGTCACCGATCTATTTAAATCAGACATCTGCATGTTCGTTGGGTGTAGATAGATCCTCAGGGTGTCATATGTGTATCAAGATAGGATCCGTCAGTTCTGTGTACCAGAGCATATGTAGTCCATATGATTAGCAATCAGATAAAACCATGGGCCCGTGGTATAGTTTAGAAGCTAGTTCTAAACATTCTTTTTGAGATTGTTAATAGAATAGTCGACTGGATAATCCCCATAGAGATTTGACGTTTACATCTATATCTCTGGGATTATCCGGATACCTGTGACGGAGGAATTATACATTGCCATTACCTCGACCTGTATGATTCAGCGAGAATATCTGTGATCGTCATAATTTACGGGTGGATAAATTATGGACATGAAATTGGATTTCGTGACGGATATACCTGAATCTAGAGAGTCTCAATAATGAAACATACTTGTAGAGCACTAGAGCAACATTTATAAATAATATTGATTATTTATAAAGTCGTTTAAAGGTTAAACGCAAGATACATGTTAAAGAGACCTGATAGTCATTTGATTAATTATTGTGTATTTACATTTAATACTTGACTAATTTAAATACACATTAATTAATAGTCAAATTGAGATATTTGACTAATATCCTAAATGAATATATGTATTTGATATTTAATGTAAATATAATACATATATTTAATATATATTTGTATTTAATTAATTAATTAATTATTTAATTATTTAATTGTTAAATGACTAAATTAATTAAAATATAAATATCTTAACTTTGGATATTTGATTTAAAATGATTAAGTTTCCTTTGTTGACTTTATTAAAATATCTTTAAAGGTGTTTTTAGATATTTAATCAACTTGACCAAATGAAATGTCAAATGAAATTGAAATTAATTTTGTTGTATATGTTTATTGATTTTCGGCCAAGGGCTTATTTTTCAATAAGTATATATTGTTTTCATTTCATTTACATTTGGTAACCTAATATACTTTATAAAGAAACTCCATTAAAGGAAACAAAGAAAGCTTGTGAGGAAGAAAGTTAAAAACAAAGAAAGCTTGGATTTTAGTAAGTTTCTTCAACTTACTATTAGAAAGGAAAATGTTCCTTAGGATCTATGATACATCTTGTGATGTTCTTATGTTATTCTTTTCTTTATTCTTTGTGTTTTTGATGATGGAAGTTTTGTTGAAAGTGTTGAGCATGTATGATGAATGAAGCTTATGACTATTGTAGTTATAAATATTCTTTTATGGTTTTGGAAACCTTGTTGCTAATCTAGAGTTTTTGACCCACTCTTAGATGACCTAGATTTGATCTTGAGTTGTTTCATTGTGTTGAGACTTTGATTGGATGGAATAATGATGATTAAAGTAATTGATTTAAACTATTTGGTCTAATTTGTTCATTTTGAAGAATTTGAATAATTAGGGTTTAAGACCTCATCCAAATTTGGGGCTTTTTATTTATGTTGTGTATAAGGATGTTTATATGATGCATATAAAATTTCATGTTGATTTGATTACATCTTGATGTGTTTTGAAGCATGAAATGATAAAGTGCACAATTTGGCACCCTTGTGAGGCTCTCGGCCAAATGGATGAATTTTGGGGATTTTGTTGCTTTTGGTGTTTTGATGTTTTGAACATGCTAAGTTCATCTTAGAAATGATTTAGAATCATTCAAAATTGATTTGATCAATTTCGGACTAAAATGGACAAAATACAAAGTGTAAGGGCAATTCGGTAAATTCACTTAAATATGATTTATTGAATTTTATTTCATAATTGATTATTGGATAATTAAATAAATATGTTTATTTAATTAATCCGAGAAAAAGTTTTGAAATTGGAAAATTTGATTTTCCACGCTGCGTTACCGGATTTAGCCCCTAAAACCCCTACAGGCAGAAGGACCCGTACCCGGCCTGGGTCCGCATGGACCCGGACGACTCGGGTCCGAGATTAAAAAATCTGGACCCGGGTCTTAAAAATTTGGACCCGGGCGAATCCGGATCCGGACCCGGGTTCGCACGGGTCCGACCCGGATAGACCCGGGTTCGGAAAAAAAATAAAAATACAAAATAAAAATATAATGAAAAATACAAAATAATATGCATATATATAAAAAAAAATTATAATATAATATAATTAAAAAATATAAAAGAATTGAAATAAAACTAATAAAATTGACAAAATCCAAATATAAATATAAATATAAAATAATTCAATTAAAAATTAAAAAAATTTAAAAAAAAACGAGTATCCGGATCCCGACCGGGTAGACCCGGGTCCGAAACCGGACCCCGAATAACAAAATTACTTCCGGATCCGGATTCAGATTTTGTCATCCCTTTCAAATGGATGTATCTGTTACAAATACAAAATAGTTGGCAAAAAAAAAAAAAAAAAAAAAAAAAAAAAAGCCATATCTAAAATGGTGGCTTTATATTATCGAAGAACACAATCAAATACAGAAAACGAGAGTCTCTGTTGAGAGAGTTTGCTCCATCACCTCGCCTTCTCCTTCAATTGCTTACAGCGACTGAACAGACAAGAAAGAACAGAGCAGCAGCCATACCCTTTTGCCAGGTTCTTCGTTGTTCATTTATTTAAATGTCTAGCAGAGTACACATAATTCAAATTCTTCATTTTTGTTTCTATTGATGTAGTATTAGTTCTAAGACCGTCAAAATAATTCTAGTTACACATAAATCTTACCCTTTTGTGCTTAATTTTTCATTAATTTCAGTGGGTTAATGGGTATCCACCAATTTATGTCTTTGGATCCACACCTAGATATCTGGATTTTCCTTTAAATTCTGAAATTTTCTTCTATAACAGCATTTTTTTTTGGTTAAATTTTGTTTGTTAATAACAAAACGGGAGTGATTTCGTTGTTGGGTTGAGTTGTTTTTTTTCAGTTGATTTATTTTGTTTTTTATTTCTTGAGCCATTAAGTAGATTTACGTCGAGCTAGTTATAACATGTATGGATTCTTTGTAATAGATTATCGCAGCTTTACTGCTTTAGTAATTTGAAAATAATTCTTGTTAACCTAAATGTGTATCAACTATTTAGACTAATGAACTTTTGGAGAATTATGAACTTGCCAATTTTGGAGACTGAAGAAGAGATTAGCTTGTATTCAGTAGCTTTCTGATTAATGATATTTCTTTTTGAATTTCCAATTTCGGCCCATCACTTCATATACTAGGGCATTTGATGTGATCCCATAATTATTGGAGATATGCAGTAACCAGGTTCGTTTGAGAAATTTTAATTACAAAACATTGGTTTCACAGTTAAGGATGCTACTTTTGGGTGTTTTAGTGAAGATAAGGATATTGTAGCTTTTATTATTACAAGTCCAGAGTCTAGAAAGAAATGTTTAAATTTTCATTCTTAACTCTTGACCTACATCTTCATTTTAATCAATCGGATTATGAGGAGTGATCTGTATTTTGACATCACCACTCATTAAAGTATAATAGGCTTGGGCAATTTGCTTTTATCCAAAGGTTGGACCCAAATCTGTAGTGTCATGAATCATGATGATGTGAGGTAAGCCGAATTATCACCCTGAGTAAGTAAGGCACCCTAGAATTTCATTGAATGGAACAATTATATTCTGGAAAGGATGCTTGTAATCAAATTATTAAAGTATGTCATGGAGTTGATATACTTTTCTATAAAGAAACACAAAAATATGTGAGAGGAATCCCATCTAGCTAGCCCTTTTTTTTGGTCTTTTTTGATTATTTGTGTAGAAACGATAATACGAAAATGTTTGATTTCACATTATTGTATAATTTTTTATAGGATTTATTCTGTTCTCCTTTTTTAACTCTCGGTGAATGTTTCAAAACCAAGCATCACTGTATGGATATCATGAGTTTGATTCTGGATTTGCATTGTCTAGTGGGACATGATTTCATGAAGATTAAGAAATAGCATATGAATGATTGAATTAGTATATGATGAAATTTGTTTGAGGTGAATGGCTTTTTTTTACACGAAATTGAAATGCTACTTTTCTTTTTTTGATGAGATACTGTAATTTTTATTAAAGATGAAGAATAAATGCTACATTTCTTGGATATACGTAGAATGTTTTTATGCTTTTAGAGGAGGTAATAAAGCAAGGGCTTGTCCCCAAGGGGTGTGACTTGGTGGCAAAGGGTTTAAGACTTAGTTGTCAGGTCCTGAGTTCGAGTCTAGGGGGTGCATTTCTTATAAGAGCCTGGGGTAGCCGGGGTTTTTACCCGTTTAAGCTCGGGTCTGGTGGTTTGGCGGCGAGGTTTCCAACATTTCCAAAAAAAAATAATAAAGCTCTTTATGGAATTGTTGTGTCATGGCAATTTTTGGAGTGATTTGAGTGGAGAGTAATAGAAGGATTTCCGAACATGCTAAAGTCAAAGGCTATGATGCTCTTTAGGAATTATAGAAGACTTTCATATCATATATTAGATTATACTAGCTATGTTCATCTACTCCACTCGCTGCTTGAGGACAGACATATCTAGCTGGAATGAAGGCACGGGCCCTAATTCCATTTCCCCGCACTTCTAGCGAAATTGGCTAAGGCTGGTTGGCCCTTTACTCTGCGTTCATCTTCATCATTGCCTTTCCTTGTCGAAAAGGCGGCATTTTTTTTTTGGGGGGGTTTCTATGGTGTTTATTTTTACCGAGTTTTAGGGAATTTCTTTGTTTTCTATTAATCAAAATTAGGAAGTTGTTGTCAAATAATGTTTCTGTTTTAGACCGGACCAATTTCATCAAGCACTTGACATCTATTTTCATTGTTCCACTCATTCACAACATGAAAAAGAAAATTTCAATTCTTTAACAACATGAAAAGGCCAAAAGCTATACTGTTGTCAAATGATGTTTCTGTTTTTGGTTCTTTTCTTCCTTTTAGTCTTTCTTTTGTGGACTACTGGACTACCTTTAATATATTTTCTTTTTTATTATAAAAAAAAAAATTGATTTTTGAGATTTAATACTATTTTGGTCCCTTACGCATAAGCTTCAGCTTTTAGGTTAATTTAACATGGTATTCATGCAAAGTTGGATAATTGGTCATGTAAACCTCCTCATTGTGGACTTATACTTTTATTCCTCATTGTAATTGTTTATTTCATGTTTTATTTTGGGGGTGGCCAGGGGGTAGAGTACTCAGATCATAATATTTAAATTTAAAGTTTTGGGGTTTCTATTTCTTTCATGGTTTTACCTATTCTCTCATGTTGCTTTAATAAATTGTCTGGGTGATTTTATGTTCACTAGGAACAGATTTCATTCCATTTAATATGACTATTACTACATTTTTCATTTCCGTTTGTTTTCTGTTGCAGACAGGAGTTTATGTGGTGGTTTTTCTTCAGGTATACTCTGGATCAACCTTTAATCTGTATTCAGCATGAAAGGAACCCTTTGAACAACATAGCATTGGTGCTCTTTCATTTTCAGAATTCATGGCTGACCATGCTTTGACTGTACCAGATGATGCCCTTAGTTTGGCAGAACGTACATTAGCTATTGGGCAAGAATTTCCTAATGTTGAAACTTGCAGAAGAACATTGAAAGATATTGCTATAGCACTACATTTTGATCTACGGATAGTGAAATCAGACCGTAGCCGGTTTATAGCTAAGTGCTCCAAAGAAGGTTGTCCTTGGCGTGTTCATGTAGCAAAATGTCCTGGAGTTCCAACCTTTTCAATTAGAACCTTGCATGGAGAGCATACCTGTGAAGGAGTTCAGAGCCTCCATCATCAGCAAGCATCTGTGGGTTGGGTTGCTAGATCAGTAGAAGCTCGCATACGGGATAATCCACAGTACAAACCAAAGGAAATCCTACAAGATATCCGCGATCAGCATGGAGTTGCTGTGTCTTATATGCAAGCTTGGCGTGGAAAGGAGCGTAGCATGGCCGCACTTCATGGGACATTTGAAGAAGGATATCGACTTCTTCCCGCATATTGTGAGCAAATAAGGAAAACCAACCCGGGAAGCACTGCATCGGTTTTCGCTACTGGACAAGAAAATTGTTTCCACCGGCTCTTTATTTCTTTTCGTGCGTCAATTTATGGGTTTATAAATGCTTGTAGGCCGCTTTTGGAGCTTGACAAAGCAAATCTGAAAGGGAAATACTTGGGTACAATACTTTGTGCTGCAGCTGTTGATGCCAATGATGCATTGTTTCCTTTGGCTTTTGCTATTGTTGATATGGAAAGTGAAGAAAATTGGATGTGGTTCATGTCAGAATTGCGGAAGCTTCTAGGGGTAAATACTGACAACATGCCTAGACTAACAATACTATCTGAAAGACAAAGAGGCATTGTAGAGGCAGTAGAAACACATTTTCCAAGTGCTTTTCATGGTTTTTGTCTGCGTTATGTCAGTGAAAATTTTCGTGACACATTTAAGAACACAAAGTTGGTTAATATTTTCTGGAATGCTGTTTATGCCCTTACGACAGTTGAATTTGAAGCTAAAATCTCTGAGATGGTAGAGATATCTCAAGATGTCATATCATGGTTTCATCAGTTCCCTGCCCAACTCTGGGCTATAGCATATTTTGAAGGGGTGCGATATGGCCATTTTACGCTTGGTGTCACAGAGTTGTTATATAATTGGGCCTTAGAATGTCACGAGCTCCCTATTGTGCAGATGATGGAGTATATTCGCCATCAATTAACATCCTGGTTTAATGATCGTCGTGAGATGGGCATGAGGTGGACCTCGATTCTAGTACCATCTACGGAGAAGCAGATTATGGAGGCAATTGCTGATGCACGCTGCTATCAAGTACTTCGAGCAAATGAAGTTGAATTTGAGATTGTGTCAACTGAGAGAACAAATATTGTGGATATACGAAGTCGTGTGTGCTCATGTCGCCGTTGGCAACTCTATGGATTACCTTGCGCTCATGCTGCTGCTGCACTTCTTTCTTGTGGGCAAAATGTCCATTTATTTGCTGAGGCATGTTTCACTGTTGCAAATTATCGAGAGACCTATTCACAGATGATAAATGCTATCCCAGATAAAAACCGATGGAAGGAGCCTGGTGAGGGAGCTGAGGGTGGAGGTGCCAGGCTTGATATCACAATACGCCCACCCAAAACTCGCCGGCCACCTGGCAGGCCCAAAAAGAAGGTTCTTCGTGTTGAAAATTTTAAGCGCCCTAAAAGAATTGTTCAGTGTGGTCGTTGCCATTTGCTAGGACATTCTCAAAAGAAATGCACAATGCCAATTTGACTTTGAATTAGTTTGTCAGATTTTTTTCATTAAATCCTTTGTTACTCTGAAATTCTCATAGAATCAATGTTGCGTTTGTAATCTTAAAGTATGTTTTCACTATTTAGTTGCAAAATAAGGTATTGGCACGATATTTTTGTGTTTTTCTTGTGCAATTGGTGGCAACTTGTTTTTAGTGTTCCAGTTCTGTTACAAAAGCATAGCTAAAATACTTTCATCTAGTGTCAGAAGTGCCTCAGAGCCTTTTATTTTGTTTCTGTTGCATCATTGTATGCATTAGATAGAGGAAGGTGATAGGTATGTCATGATTTACGATTTCCTTGTAGAAAAAAATTGGCTGTTCATCATTTCCTCTCCTTTGTGATTTATTGAAGGATATTAATTTTTTACTATTTTGGGTAATGTCTGGCATTTGTCAAAATGGGTTCTTTAGTTTAGACTCATATGAGCAGATGGAAGTGCAATCAAGGATGTTCCTGCCCTGCAGGCATCTAAAATGCAATTTCACTTGGTCTTCCACCTTAAGCCTGGTTTACTGTACCAACAATTTACTTATTTTGCCAGGTTCAATGTGCAAGCAATACAGCCACAAGTTATTGAGGATCTCATGTTCAATGTTATTGCAACAGAACTGAAACGGTGCTGTTCCTGCTCCTGCCTTTTCAAGAGATACTATGGTTTTTCATTCTCTTCATGGACAGGCTATATATATAAGCAGTTTCAGAAGGTCAATCTTGCTTATTATAACTCATCATTTGTTCTTGTTGGATGGAAAAAGCAACATTTGATTTCTTAGGGTCTTGGCCTGTTCCTGTAGTTTAGAAGATTGAATTATTTCCCATATTACTGCCTACACAGATAATGCATGAAATTATTTGGCGGTGGCTAAAGTTGGCTACAAATATTGCATAATATGTATCCATTTTTTCTTAGATTGAAAATTAGGGATGACAATTATCCCATGTCCAAATACATATATATCCAATTTCGATAAATAAATATTCATATCCACTTTTAACATTGGATATGGATATGAATTTTATCCACATGGATATAGATATCCATGAATATATTGTAAATATCTAATTTTTATCATTTATTCGAAGGAAAATATTATAATTGAATAATTATATTAATGTCAAATAATTTATTATTATAATAAACAATATGTTAACTAACAAATTAATTATTTCTAATTAAATTAATCAATACTTAGAACATATTACGTAAAGATAAATTTTTCCCCGAATTTGTGTATGGAAATGTACAATTGGGGATAAATCTAAACCAAAAAAATAAATTAGGAAATATATCATGGAACCCGAGCCCAACCCAACTTTCAATATTGAGCCCAGTCTGGATTTTGGCATCAAGCTCCGCCAAGCCGGGCATAGTGCCAACCTAGGCTTGCTCCCAACACCAGCCCGACCCGGGTCTCTGTACCAAGCCCGACAAGACCCAACACCAGCCTGAGTTTGAATTGAGCTCGATCTTGATCCTGATCCCGACATCGAACCCGACCCTAATCTTACCACCAAGTCCGACCCTATTCTCGGCATCAGCTCGGGTTCTGCTTGGGTCCCAACATTGAGACCGGCCCGGGTCCTAAAACAGAACTTGCCCCGGCCAGAGTCCTGGAACCGGTCGATAACACTTATTATTGACAGAATTTAATTTCCGTCGATAATAAGATATTTTTTTATAGTGCAAGTAGTTGTTATTTTCCTAATTTTACATAAAATGTGAATTTACACGCGCACATTGTATTTGTATCGTTTCATGCATAGGATCGCAAGTAATGACATTTTGTACATGTGCACAAGTTGCATGAATGATGTGATGCATGTGCATTGTTTGGCGAATAATGTGTAGCCACTATATAAAAAAATCTCACATTATTTTTTTTTTAAAAAAAAAACTAACATCAAATAGAAAACAATGAAATACATTTTTTTGAAAGTGAAGATAATTCAAACAACCATATAAATGATTCTACTATCTCATCATGCATTAAAACTGCCTCAAAAATCATAGTTTTTTTTTTTTAATTATGATTAAACCCCACAAACACAATAAATGGGTGATTTGTTTTATATATTTTATAAGTTGTATCAAAACTAACGAAATCTCCAAAATTGACCATAATATTATTGAAGACTGGAAAAATGAGAAAGGATACCTTAATATCACTACACTGGGCCAGATGGTTTAGAGTCTAATGGAGATTTGGGCCTTGCTTTGGAAATTCACTGTGACCGAGTTTCAAGTTCTTGGGTCTGCATGTATGTATGTTTATTATTAGAATCTCCCTCAGATTTCAATGTGTGCTATCTTAGTTGTTAATGATGCCGTTAATAATATAAATATTATGCTTTATTGTAAAAATCTAGTGGACCCAGTCAAACCCATATTCTATAAGCTCATTGGTTTATATAGGGTTCTTGTGTAGAAGTGTCTACTTTCGGTTGACATATGTCCACAGTTGGACTGATCTCTGATTGCATAATGCACATGTGGCGCAATACATGTTGTAATATGATATTAGGTGTGATAACACATTTTATATATGTTAAACTATACTTGCATATTAGGATAAATAGATTACCATTAAAGTAGGCTAATCTCAAATGCAATATGAGATGTCACGTACTTCAAAGTACTAATGTTAAGGTCGGAATACTTCCAAGGTATTCTGATAGGTTCAAAAGTGAACCCTATCCAGAATAAGTCTAGCTTGCGTTGGACTGATCTTAGAAGTCCAATGTTTCGAAGTGGAGTGACCTCGTAGGGGCATCACTTCGAAGTGACGTCATTCTGGGGTCAATATCTAGTCTCTCCGAAGATCTTTAGACTTTGGAGGTCACCTTGATCTTTCCCATCTACTAATACTGTTCAACTGTACCATGACAAATGTCATCCTCCCACTGAACTTTCGTCTGCTAGCAGCAGATCCACTGAGGAGGCGTGCTGAGGAAGATTTAACAATATGTCAACATATGTCATAAGATGCATGGCTAATTCTCTGCACCTACATCCACTCCCTCCATCAGATTGTTTATTTGAAATAAACAATGCTCAAGATGATGACATGTGTCGTGATGCTTCGAATGTCGGACTTATAGCTGTTTATAATTAGACATATAGTAAATGTGAAAGACATCCATTAAATGATAATTATAAAAAGTTAACATATTTTACGAAGGGTTTTACCTTATAGTATTTATATAAAGAGGCAAAATGTCTTCGTTTCATTCTTATTGTTACCATTTCTCTGTTAAGCACAAAAAGCTCTCGTTTTCTTCAACTTTTTCAAGAAAAATCTTCCTTTCTTATTCACAAATATGGTGGCCCTAATTATTGAAATGAAACCCCTTGCAAAGGTCTACGAAAACCAAAACCTCTCTGATGGAGTGGAGGTTGAAGAATACTTTGAGGACCTGTAAAACCCCGGGACATTGGAGAAGATGAAATCCTATTGTACGACAACAAGTCCAATACTTGACCTTCATTCTATATCCTCTCATCATGGAGTTTTTTTCTGTGATGAATGTATCGTCCTTGCAGATGAACAACTTCATATTGTTAGGGTTGCAGGCTCTTGTGGCCGTCAACATGTTGTTGCAGATGACTATTGTTGATGGTGTTTTCAGGCACTATGTTATTTAAGCAGCATGACAGGGGTAAAAAAGGTAATTCACTTCTCAGTCAAGATTATTAATGCCGACCCGACCACTAAAGAGTCAACAGTAAGGGGCCGGGAACTTTAAGTGCCTCTCTTCATTCGGGGTCGGGTTACGTCCCACCGAATCATCCCTTCGGACTGGAGACGTAACATTCCCCCTAGTCCAAGTGCCTCTCTTCATTCGGGGTCGGCTTGCGTCCCACCGAGTCAGTCATTCGGACTGGGGACGTCACATTCCCCCAGGTCCGAGCATCTCTCACAGCTCAAGACAGGATCACATGCCACCCAGCACATCATCATTAGCTTAGAGGCAAAATTTTCTCCTCATAATCGAGATTGGATCAGTCAGGGGTCAGGACATCCAAATCTCTGGTACATATATTACAGAGGAGGAGTCATTTTTAGTTTGGACAACAAGAGGAACTTCATCTCCTGATGGGACGACCCAAGTAAGCAATTTGCTTTGAGGTGGAGAATCATTCTGAATAGGGTCAGCATCCCCAATAACCGAGGATATGAAGATAGAAAGAGAAGACTTAGTTGATGACGAAGGTAATTTCTCTGTGATTTCTGGAGCGACCACCAGCAAGGCGATCAACACACCATCTTTATATAGTTCCCGGCACCAACTTGCATACTCGTTGGAACCGAGAACTAGGGGACAGATGTTGATGGTGTTTTCAGGCACTATGTTATTTAAGCAGCATGACAGGGGTAAAAAAGGTAATTCACTTCTCAGTCAAGATTATTAATGCCGACCCGACCACTAAAGAGTCAACAGTAAGGGGCCGGGAACTTTACGGTTAGTGACCGAGCACTTGAGTTCAAGATGACTGGGCAATTATCAGGTCGACAGCAGCATTCTCAGTACAAAAGACTATTATGACCGACCACATGAAGACCGACCTCGTGAAAACCGAGCATAGGGCAAGACATGTTCGGGAAGATAATGCATTCTATCCATACAAGATAAGAGAATAAGTTATCATATTTTCATAAAGAGAACTGATGAGTCAGTATCCTAAAAGGATAAAGAAGAAGTGAAGGTAGTTTTAAAAGTAGGAATCCTGATAGGAAAATGAAACCATCTCCAACTGGGAATTCTTGTACACAAATAGGAATCTGATTTCTTCACCATTATAAATAGGAGGGTAGAGTGAGTGTAAAGAGATAAAGAGGAGAATCAATATCAGGATGAGAATCATTACCATCAGACTTGTAAAAAACCAGAAGCAGAGCCGAGAAGCGTGTTTGAGTAATAAAAGTATCATCCTTTTTGTGCCCGTGGACGTAGGTCGGACCAAGATCCGCCGAACCACGTTAAATCTCCTTGTCAATTGGTGTATTATTTGTCTTTTGCTAAGTTTGCTTTTGGTCCCCCATAACCAAACAAATTCACTATTGAGGGAGGATTGTCTCGGGAGTAATATTCCCATATTGCCCTAAGACCAAAATCAGCCGTCAACAGTTGGCGCCGTCTGTGGGGAACTCAACAAAAAGCGGTTCGCGTAGTAAGACGATGGCAGAAGGCGGAAAACACCAATCGTCGGGGAATCCGGCCACAGATTGGATGAAGAAGATAGAAGAAAGCATAAGGAAGGACATGGAGGATAGTCAGGCCCTACTAAAAACCATGATGGACCGACTGGAGAGAATGGAAGGGGGGAACCGCGAGAAGCCTGAAACCAGAGCTAATCAAAGAAGAGGAGAGATAGCATATGGAAAGAGGGTTGTGGATACAAGTGAGGACGATGGACCTAGGAGGAGGGGGCCTTACGGGATAAAATCCATAGTTGTGGAAGAAGATTCGCAAACAGAGGACACATGAGAAGAAGAAGAAGAAGAAGAGAGACGTTCGACAGATTCCTCTTATGATAGTCTCCGCTTCACTAGAAGAGGAGACACAGAGTACGACGAGACTGTTCGGGAGATCCCAAGGCGTGAGGAACACCGCACCCGTGGCAACAGACATGAAGAAGAGCGCAGAAGGCGACATGGCGGCCCAAATAACGAGGTAAAATCTTGGTTAAAGAAAGAGATGGCCAAGTGGGGGGCAAGCCTCAAAACAGGTACAGGAGATGCCCGGGATGACAAAGAGGAATCCCCCCTCATAGAAGAAATAAAATCAGCAAAATTCCCGAAAAAGGTCAACATGCCGACCATGACGCCCTACAAAGGCCATACCGATCCAAAATCCCATATTGAGAGCTTTGTACTATTGATGGAGGTCCAATACAGGGGACGCCGTGTGCAAGATATTCCCCCTAGCCTTGGGTGGATCCGCCATTCTATGGTATAGAAGTCTAGCCCCAGGGAGCATCGGAAGCTTCACACAGCTTAAAAGGTCGTTCGTTCGACACTTTAAAGGGGCCTGCGTCCCTAAAAAGACGATTGAGAATTGAGGCTTATGAAGCAAGGAGATGACGAGCCCCTAAAAAATTTCATCGAGAGGTACCACAATATGGTACTCGAGGTCGGAGGATACGAGTCCCAAGAGGCCCTGTAAAGTTTAAAGGGAGCCCTAAGGGTCGGAAAACTATGGACTCACCTAAGAATCCAAGACACACCAGATTACGCTTCCGCTCTGGAGGTAGCCCGTAAATTCGTCCTGTTAGAAAGCGAAGAAAAGATCTCCCGAAGGGGGACAACCATTAGAGAAAAAACGACAAGAGCAGAGGCCCCCCGCCGGCCGAACATGGAGTTCAAAAAACTCATCCCAAGACACAAAGAATTCAAACCAATGCCTAGAAGGGACCAGGAAAGAGAGGTCCCAACCCAAGTAAACCACGTGGTCCGAGAAGAAGCATATATTCCCCTAAGCAAGCCACCGGGGCAAATCGTCATGGAGATCCAAGGAAAATGCCTCTTAATAGAACCTGACCTCAGGAGATTCCCCCTGATAAGAGAAATCAAAAAGCCTATTGCGTACATCATAATCTGAAAGGACACGCGACAGATAGGTGCAAAGATTTGCGGGAACAGATGGAAGACCTGGCGAGGAATGGATATTTAAACAAATTTATTGATCATGAAGTCATGACGGCTAGGCAGAGGGCGCATGACCGACAGATAAATATCATCGCAGGAGGGAAAACCCTGGCCGGAGATTCTAATCGGTCGAGGAAAAACTATAGCAGAGCTCGGGGGACAGACATGCTAGAAACAAAACAGGCCCCGGGATTACAAAGTGGGCTGTCGGTACAAATAATGTTCACCGACGAGGACGCCCAAGGGGTAAGCTTCCCCCACGACGATGCGTTAATTATCAAGGCAGTAATCGGCGGCTCCGAGGTGAACAGAATCCTAGTGAACCCCGGGAGTGCGGTAGACATAATCTCCAAAGAGGCCCTGGACAGCCTTGAAGTAGAGTATGCGGCTCTGACCAACAATAGCACCCCCTTATATGGCTTCGGGGGCTCAACGGTCGTCCCGTTAGGAGGATACAGTTATCAGTAACAATCGGGACTCATCCCCGAACTCAGACAATCATGATAAATTTCACCGTAGTGGACTGCATAAACAGCTATCAAGTCATCGTTGGTCGGCCTTTCATGATGAAGACAAATGCCACAATGTCTTGCTATCACTTGAAACTGAAATTCCCCACCCGGGAAGGGATCAGGATCGCATGCGGAAGTCAGAAGGCAGCCCGCAGCTGCTTTGCAACTCTCTCACGAGAAACCCTCTGCATTGAGGAGGGTACCAAAAAATGGCAAAGGAATGAAGACGGAGGAAAAGCCTGTGGAGATCCTAGTCCTCGGCCAAACAGAATAGCCCGGCTAGGGGCGGCTGAGGAATTAGAATGGATAGAACTCTTCGGACCGGGAAAAAACATAAAGATAGGGGGAGGCTTGGACAAGACCCTGAGACAGAGCCTACTAGAATGTCTGAGAGAGTATCCGGACATCTTCGCATGGGGACATACTCGACGCCCACTACAAAAGACAGTTGGCACCAAGGCCACTTCATTATTCGGCTCGGGGCTGGATTACGTTCCGCCGATGCCACTTCAACAATCGGCTCGGGGCTGGAGTTCGTTCCGCCGAGGCCTCTTCATCGGCTCGGGGCTGGATCTCGTTCCGCCGATGCTGCTATACTATTCGACTCAAGGGTCGGGTTACGTCCCACTGAGTCGTGCTTATTGGCCTGAGGACAGAACATTCCCCCAGAACCAAATGTCTCATTAGCTCGGGGTCCTCAGAATATTCAGGGACATACTCGATGCATAGGTTCCGTGAGAAGCATAGCATGGGAAGGGATGATACCCCCGTGGCGATTGCTTGCTCCAGTGTTACCCAACATAAGGAGGAATATGCCCTTAATGTTTCGAAACACTCTCTGATCCTCACTTACCTGATGTAATGGATCCGTGAGAAGCATAGCACGGGGAGAGATGATGCCCCCGTTACAATTTCTTGCTCCAGTGATGCCGGACCTAAGGAGGAATTTGCCCTTAGTATCCCAAACACTATTTGATCCATTCATCATTTGGATCCAAGAGAGGCGTAACACGGGGAGGCGTTGTGCCCCTGTGGCGTGTGCCTGCTCCAGCTCGGTAAGGAGAAGCCCTCGCACAAATACACAGGCTCCACAGTGACCTGACGTATAGAGGATGTGCCCTTACCATTTTAAACGCTCTCTGATCCAAATCCTGGTTCGCCGGGACACTGAATTGAAAGATTCAGAATTGTGTTTTGGAGGCCTCGGGCAGGACGCTATTTCGAGGCATCCGTGCTGTTGTTTACACTTGTGAAAATTTTTGCTTTGGGACAAGTCCTAAGTCACCCCACCGTTTGATTTTATTTTCCAAAGTTTTTTTTTTGTTTTTCGCCGGTCTGGCAAGGGGACGCCCGTGCCAGATTTGGTAGGGCTTCAAAAGGTTAAGTCACCTCCCTTCTGAATAAGTCCCAAGGATTAATCGACTCGGGGCTGGATTCGTTCCGCCGAGGTTTCATGGTGTAGGCTCGGGGCTGGATTTATTCCGTCGAGGCCTATATGTGCCACTTGATTGTTCGGCTCAGGGCTGGATTTCGTTCCGCCGAGGCCAATTAGTTATTCGACTCGGGGTCGGGGTACGTCCCACCGAGTCAGCCCTTCGAACTGGGGACGTAACATTACCTCAGGTCCAAGTGTATCTCTTCATTCGGGGTCGGGTTACGTCCCACCAAATCAGCCCTTCGGACTGAGGACGTAACATTCCCTTAGGTCCAAGTGCCTCTCTTCATTCGGGGTCGGGTTACGTCCCACCGAATCAGCCCTTCGGACTGGAGACGTAACATTCCCCCAGGTCAAAGTGCCTCTCTTCATTTGGGGTCGGGTTACGTCCCACCGAATCATCCCTTCGGACTGGAGACGTAACATTCCTTCAAGTCCAAGTGCCTCTCTTCATTCGGGGTCGGCTTGCGTCCCACCGAGTCAGTCCTTCGGACTGGGGACGTAACATTCCCCCAGGTCCGGGCATCTCTCACAGCTCAAGACAGGATCACATGCCACCCAGCACATCATCATTAGCTTAGAGGCAAAAGTTTCTCCTCATAATCGAGATTGGATCAGTCAGGGGTCAGGACCTCCAAATCTCTGGTACATATATTACCGATGAGGAGTCATTTTTAGTTTGGACAACAAGAGGAACTTCATCTCCTGATGGGACGACCCAAGTAAGCAATTTGCTTTGAGGTGGAGAATCATTCTGAATAGGGTCAGCATCCCCAATAACCGAGGATATGAAGATAGAAAGAGAAGACTTAGTTGATGGCGAAGGCAATTTCTCTGTGATTTCTGGAGCGACCACCAGCAAGGCGATCAGCACACCATCTTTATATAGTTCCCGGCACCAACTTGCATACTCGTTGGAACCGAGAACTAGGGGACATATGTTGATGGTGTTTTCAGGCACTATGTTATTTAAGTAGCACGACAGGGGTAAAAAAAGGTAATTCACTTCTCAGTCAAGATTATTAATACCGACCCGACCACTAAAGAGTCAACAGTAAGGGGCCGGGAACTTTAAGTGCCTCTCTTCATTCGGGGTCGGGTTACGTCCCACCGAATCAGCCCTTAGGACTGGAGACGTAACATTCCCCCAGGTCCAAGTGCCTCTCTTCATTCGGGGTCGGGTTGCGTCCCACCGAGTCAGTCCTTCGGACTGGGGACGTCACATTCCCCCAGGTCCGAGCATCTCTCACAGCTCAAGACAGGATCACATGTCACCCAGCACATCATCATTAGCTTAGAGGCAAAATTTTCTCCTTATAATCAGATTGGATCAGTCAGGGGTCAGGACCTCCAAATCTCTGGTACATATATTACAGAGGAGGAGTCATTTTTAGTTTGGACAACAAGAGGAACTTCATCTCCTGATGGGACGACCCAAGTAAGCAATTTGCTTTGAGGTGGAGAATCATTCTGAATAGGGTCAGCATCCCCAATAACCGAGGATATGAAGATAGAAACAGAAGACTTAGTTGATGGCGAAGGTAATTTCTCTGTGATTTCTGGAGCGACCACCAGCAAGGCGATCAGCACACCATCTTTATATAGTTCCCGGCACCAACTTGCATACTCATTGGAACCGAGAACTAGGGGACAGATGTTGATGGTGTTTTCAGGCACTATGTTATTTAAGCAGCACGACAGAGGTAAAAAAGGTAATTCACTTCTCAGTCAAGATTATTAATGCCGACCCGACCACTAAAGAGTCAACAGTAAGGGGCCGGGTACTTTACGGTTAGTGACCGAGCACTTGAGTTCAAGATGACCAGACAATTATCAGGTCGACAGCAGCATTCTCAGTACAAAAGACTATTATGACCGACCACATGAAGACCGACCTCGTGAAAACCGAGCATAGGGCAAGACATGTTCGGGAAGATAAGGCATTCTATCCATACAAGATAAGATAATAAGTTATCATATTTTCATAAAGAGAACTGATGAGTCAGTATCCTAAAAGGATAAAAGAAGTGAAGGTAGTTTTAAAAGTAGGAATCCTGATAGGAAAATGAAACCATCTCCAACTGGGAATTCTTGTACAAATAGGAATCTGATTTCTTCACCATTATAAATAGGAGGGTAGAGTGAGTGTAAAGAGATAAAGAGGAGAATCAATATCAGGATGAGAATCATTACCATCAGACTTGTAAAAAACCAGAAGCAGAGCCGAGAAGCGTGTTTGAGTAATAAAAGTATCATCCTTTTTGTGCCCGTGGACGTAGGTCGGACCAAGATCCGCCGAACCACGTTAAATCTCCTTGTGTCAATTGTTTATTATTTGTCTTTTGCTAAGTTTGGTTTTTGGTCCCCCATAACCAAACAATTCACTATTGAGGGAGGATTGTCTCGGGAGTAATATTCCCATATTGCCCTGAGACCAAAATCAGCCGTCAACAACTATTTTTTCTCTTTGTATGATTTCCTTTGCTTTTACTACCTGATGTATAGGTCTAAGGGATATCATATTGTTCGGGCCTAGAAGGGCATCCCTTACATGAGGCTTTTGTGCCTGAGACGGAGTTCAGAGAATGGGGATTTGCTCCCCCTGAAGATTAGTAATGCTTGGAGGGTACCAGAGCACCATTCATATTGGATTTCTCATACCTTCAGCGAGAATATACGTAAGTGATTCTCACTTTTTGCTTTTGATATTCGATTTGTCCGAAGTTAATTTTAACCCAAACTTATTTGTGCTTCCATTTGAAGGTATCTTAAAGCCAATCCCCTCAAACATCAGGCTTGAGTACTATGAAAAATACGTTTGGCCTTTTGAAAAGGGTTTCTTAAACCCGAAGTGCTTCTATGGGAGTGCTCTTTAAGAAGTAATACTGCAAATTCCAATGGCATTGGTGAGGCACTTCAACTTATAAGTGAAGTTGGGGGAACCTTACCACCTGTGCTATCCGAAGTGCTTCAAGGGTAAGCTGAAGACGTGGGTGGATAATAATCGGACCATCACATGGGAGATGGTCAAAAAATATTCCAATGAGTATTGTAGGGAAGTACCTTCAATTCTTTCCCTCCCATAGGGAAAGTATAGTCGAGAAAGCAACCAAGTATCGCTGGAGTATGAGGAAAAAAACTCTGGGGAGTTTGAAGGCAGCTCATGGTGGTAAGGTGGCTTCGAAGCCAAGCAAAGGAGGAGCATGAAACTCAAAGGGCATTCTATAGGCAAAACAAAAGAATGCAGCTCCTCCAGAGAAAAAGAAGGGTACGATGAAGGCACGTAGGCCTTCACCTAAGTTGCACGGAAACGGAAACGGGAAACGCGACACGACACGAAACGGAAACGGGAAACGTCTTTTTCTAAAATATTAGGACACGAAACGTTGGGGGAAACGTTAAATAAAATAAAATAATTAGATATATGAATAATGTAGTAATTTAAAATTTAGAATAAAAATTTGTATGTGAACATGAGAGCAACTAAAAATTAACCAAAATGAAAAAGTTAAGTTTGAACTTAAATAATGTAATTATTTAACATATGATCATTAATGTAATAATATTGTCTCTAAATAAAAATTCTTCGCAGCTTCCTCATAAATCAATGCTCAATATGGCTTGAACTTTTCAATCTCATATCACACTCCAAGCATACCCTAATCATAACAAAACCAAGTATATAAGAATAATATATTTGAGAAAACAAATAATAGTAAAATTCAAACTAAATACTAACCAACATATTATAATTAATTGGATCCAGTTACTTGCAACTCATCTTCTTCTTCTTTATCACCATCCACATCATTCATGAAATACATGGCCTCCATCTCAGGTTCATCAAGTGAAAGGTTGGCAATTTCAAGTATTCCAACATCTTCAAAAGAGCCAAATTCATCTCCACCTAAATCCCACATCTTCGTTTGTTCAACATAATATTGTGGGTTTCTTCGTGATAAAAGTCGAAGATTATTATGAACAAAAACCAAATCTTCTGCACGTTTTGGAGTCAATTTACTCCTTCTCAATGAGTTGACAAATGAATAGGTACTCCAATTTCTTTCACAACAAGATGAAGAAGAGGGTTGTCCAAGTAATTTGAAAGCGATTTTTTGAAGCAATGGAGCACTTGCACCATGAATAGCCCACCAACACTTAGCTTCCATATTATACCTATTTACACAATACTTGGTTAAATATTTTTATATATATTTAAATTTCTAAACACAATTCAGTTAATTAAAGTTCTACCTATTATGAAGAGAATCTGAATCTGCAAAGTCTCCCATTTTAAGTGAGAAATTAGCAAATTCAGTATTGACTCTTGTGCGATCTTCGAAGTCAGGAAAAAATCTTTTAAGCATTTAGTCCTCTCTCTAGAGATCTCTGCATCCTTATGTGGAGGAATCCTATATGAATCTTCACTCAACCATTTATCATTATAATACCTTCAATTTATAAAAATATATTTATTATGTTAGACCTTTTCATACATAGAAAATAATTGAACGTAAATAATAGAAATAAATATTACCTTGGATTTAATGAATGAGCCAAACAATGAAGAGGTGTATTATTCTTTGTCCAACGATCAATTAGAATTATGTAAACCACGTCCCAAAAAGAAGATGACTCATTTAATCTTTTGCCTTCATGCTTATATATAATATTTTTCACACCTTTTCAATCATAGAATCCCACATCTCGTATACCAAATGGAGACACGGTTTATCTGTGTCACAAACTCTAATCATGCTATAAATTGGTTCAGTAAAAGAGAGAATATAATCAATTTGATCCCACCAAAAGTCATCAAGAATCTTATCCTTTACAAACATAGCTTTGTTTAGATCATCCTCACGGTAAGAAGACCATGCTTCACTAATCACCATTGACTGGAGACCACGCTTAATATTCTTAAATCTCTTAAGCATCACAATTACCGACGCAAATCTTGTTTCTGCAACTGAAAGTAATTTTAAAGGAACAAATCTATTGAAAATTGCTAATCTCATAGAATGGTTCATAATGAAATTCTTGATTTGAATAGCATCTCCGTGAATATCAGTGATCCAACTACATTCCTCATAGGTCTCCCAATTACTTTCGACATTTTTTGCTGCACAAATATTTTTCAATGCAAGATTGAGAGTATGAACAACGCATGGTGTCCAATATATGTGTGGAAACAACCCTTCAATAATTTCTCCTGCACCTTTACAATTTCTAGCATTATCAGTGATCACTTGGACAACATTATCATGTCCAACTTCATTTATAACCTCTTTCATCAACTCAGCAATGAAATACTTGTCTTTTACATTATCCGAGCAATCAACAGCCTTAAGAAACATTGGACCACTATCACTAATAGCAATAAAATTAATCAGTGGCCTCCTTTGTGAATCACTCCATCCATCACTTACGATGCTTACACCTTTTTCCCTCCAACTAAATTTAATTGGTTCTAATAATCTCTCCACATTTGATTTCTCTTGTGTAAGCAAAGTACTTCTTAAAGCATTATAACTTGGAGGTACATAACCTGATAACATATGGTTGGCAGCAAATTTGAATGAACTAACATAATATGGGTTCCTAGCAATATTAAAAGGCATACCTGCCGTATAGAACATTCTTGCTATCTCTGCGTGTAGTTGATTACGATCTTCTATCTTAAAAGCCTTGTCGATGGTATATGGAGAACTTTCACCTCCATATGTCTTTCTTTTTTTAAAATCAAACTCAATATCACTAGGAGTATGAGGTAAAGATACTTTTCTTGGTGCCAAATTCTCTAATCTTTTTTTAGTTTCTTCCTCCAACTTCTCATCTCCGCCATATCACTAGATTTTACCCTTTTACAAGATGCAATTCCTTTTTGAGGAATTTTCAACAAGTGGGCCCTTACTCTTGTATAAGTACCTTGTTTCTTTTCATGACAAAAATTACATTCCCAACTCACATTTCCTCCACCATCACCTTTTTTTTCTACTCGTTTGACATACCTCCAAAGAGGATTATTCCAATCATCATTATTTGACAAAGGTACAGTATCACTATCATTAACATTACTAGCTGAAAAATTCATGACCAATAATTAAATTATCTACCTGTTCAATTCACAAACAACAAATATAAAATGATATTTAGTCGTATACTCGTATTTAACAAAATAAATTTTTATACTATAAATCACTTTGGGAAAAGACACACAGAGAGGTAAATAAAATAATGAAAGATTAGATAATTATAATGGTCCACGTGCAAAGACATTGGAAAGCAAAAAATAAGTAAATAAAATAATGGTGAGTGAAAAACAGTTGTTTTCAACTTTACTTTTAATTCATAAAACATTAAAATATCTTCATCAATAGAAATTTAGTATTTCACTTTCATTATTTCTTTGACAGTCTGATTTTCTTTTTTACATTGTTTATCAATTATCATCGTCCATTTACTTATTTTGATTTTCTAAAAGTTCAAATTTATTCTCATGCTCTGTAATGGAATTTGAATCAAACCTGTAAAGTGCAAACGAAGCGTGCAACCTGTTTGCGGATTCAAGACTCGTCGAGCAGAAGCAGAATCAATTAGTGGATTCGAGATAAAAAGATGAAGCAGAAGCAGTTGATGGATTGGAGAGGCTCGTCGTGCAATAGTGAACTGAACGAAGTTGTTGCGCCGGTTTGTAATTTTATTCTCAAATCACAAATCTCAATTTTCAATTTATATGTTATGCACTAATGCTAATTTGGAAAATATGAGAATTGAATCCCTAGATACCTAAATAGTTTATGAATACCGTTTCCGAAATTATAAAAAAACAGTTTCCAAAAAGTTTCCAAAATATTTATTTATTATTATTTATTTTTAATTATACCGAAACGTTTCTGAAACGTTTCAAAACGTTTCCAGAAAGTGTCGTGTCTCATACGTTTCTGAAACCTCAAAATAAAGGGAGATAGCGTTTCCAGAAAGTGTCGTGTCTCATACGTTTCGGAAACGCTATCTCCCTTTATTTTGAGGTTTCAGAAACGTATGAGACACGACACTTTCTGGAAACGTTTTGAAACGTTTCAGAAACGTTTCGGTATAATTAAAAATAAATAATAATAAATAAATATTTTGGAAACTTTTTGGAAACTGTTTTTTTATAATTTCGGAAACGGTATTCATAAACTATTTAGGTATCTAGGGATTCAATTCTCATATTTTCCAAATTAGCATTAGTGCATAACATATAAATTGAAAATTGAGATTTTTGATTTGAGAATAAAATTACAAACCGGCGCAACAACTTCGTTCAGTTCACTATTGCACGACGAGCCTCTCCAATCCATCAACTGCTTCTGCTTCATCTTTTTATCTCGAATCCACTAATTGATTCTGCTTCTGCTCGACGAGTCTTGAATCCGCAAACAGGTTGCACGCTTCGTTTGCACTTTACAGGTTTGATTCAAATTCCATTACAGAGCATGAGAATAAATTTGAACTTTTAGAAAATCAAAATAAGTAAATGGACGATGATAATTGATAAACAATGTAAAAAAGAAAATCAGACTGTCAAAGAAATAATGAAAGTGAAATACTAAATTTCTATTGATGAAGATATTTTAATGTTTTATGAATTAAAAGTAAAGTTGAAAACAACTGTTTTTCACTCACCATTATTTTATTTACTTATTTTTTGCTTTCCAATGTCTTTGCACGTGGACCATTATAATTATCTAATCTTTCATTATTTTATTTACCTCTCTGTGTGTCTTTTCCCAAAGTGATTTATAGTATAAAAATTTATTTTGTTAAATACGAGTATACGACTAAATATCATTTTATATTTGTTGTTTGTGAATTGAACAGGTAGATAATTTAATTATTGGTCATGAATTTTTCAGCTAGTAATGTTAATGATAGTGATACTGTACCTTTGTCAAATAATGATGATTGGAATAATCCTCTTTGGAGGTATGTCAAACGAGTAGAAAAAAAAGGTGATGGTGGAGGAAATGTGAGTTGGGAATGTAATCTTTGCCATGAAAAGAAACAAGGTACTTATACAAGAGTAAGGGCCCACTTGTTGAAAATTCCTCAAAAAGGAATTGCATCTTGTAAAAGGGTAAAATCTAGTGATATGGCGGAGATGAGAAGTTTGGAGGAAGAAACTAAAAAAAGATTAGAGAATTTGGCACCAAGAAAAGTATCTTTACCTCATACTCCTAGTGATATTGAGTTTGATTTTAAAAAAAGAAAGACATATGGAGGTGAAAGTTCTCCATATACCATCGACAAGGCTTTTAAGATAGAAGATCGTAATCAACTACACGCAGAGATAGCAAGAATGTTCTATACGGCAGGTATGCCTTTTAATATTGCTAGGAACCCATATTATGTTAGTTCATTCAAATTTGCTGCCAACCATATGTTATCAGGTTATGTACCTCCAAGTTATAATGCTTTAAGAAGTACTTTGCTTACACAAGAGAAATCAAATGTGGAGAGATTATTAGAACCAATTAAATTTAGTTGGAGGGAAAAAGGTGTAAGCATCGTAAGTGATGGATGGAGTGATTCACAAAGGAGGCCACTGATTAATTTTATTGCTATTAGTGATAGTGGTCCAATGTTTCTTAAGGCTGTTGATTGCTCGGATAATGTAAAAGACAAGTATTTCATTGCTGAGTTGATGAAAGAGGTTATAAATGAAGTTGGACATGATAATGTTGTCCAAGTGATCACTGATAATGCTAGAAATTGTAAAGGTGCAGGAGAAATTATTGAAGGGTTGTTTCCACACATATATTGGACACCATGCGTTGTTCATACTCTCAATCTTGCATTGAAAAATATTTGTGCAGCAAAAAATGTCGAAAGTAATTGGGAGACCTATGAGGAATGTAGTTGGATCACTGATATTCACGGAGATGCTATTCAAATCAAGAATTTCATTATGAACCATTCTATGAGATTAGCAATTTTCAATAGATTTGTTCCTTTAAAATTACTTTCAGTTGCAGAAACAAGATTTGCGTCGGTAATTGTGATGCTTAAGAGATTTAAGAATATTAAGCGTGGTCTCCAGTCAATGGTGATTAGTGAAGCATGGTCTTCTTACCGTGAGGATGATCTAAACAAAGCTATGTTTGTAAAGGATAAGATTCTTGATGACTTTTGGTGGGATCAAATTGATTATATTCTCTCTTTTACTGAACCAATTTATAGCATGATTAGAGTTTGTGACACAGATAAACCGTGTCTCCATTTGGTATACGAGATGTGGGATTCTATGATTGAAAAGGTGAAAAATATTATATATAAGCATGAAGGCAAAAGATTAAATGAGTCATCTTCTTTTTGGGACGTGGTTTACATAATTCTAATTGATCGTTGGACAAAGAATAATACACCTCTTCATTGTTTGGCTCATTCATTAAATCCAAGGTAATATTTATTTCTATTATTTACGTTCAATTATTTTCTATGTATGAAAAGGTCTAACATAATAAATATATTTTTATAAATTGAAGGTATTATAATGATAAATGGTTGAGTGAAGATTCATATAGGATTCCTCCACATAAGGATGCAGAGATCTCTAGAGAGAGGACTAAATGCTTAAAAAGATTTTTTCCTGACTTCGAAGATCGCACAAGAGTCAATACTGAATTTGCTAATTTCTCACTTAAAATGGGAGACTTTGCAGATTCAGATTCTCTTCATAATAGGTAGAACTTTAATTAACTGAATTGTGTTTAGAAATTTAAATATATATAAAAATATTTAACCAAGTATTGTGTAAATAGGTATAATATGGAAGCTAAGTGTTGGTGGGCTATTCATGGTGCAAGTGCTCCATTGCTTCAAAAAATCGCTTTCAAATTACTTGGACAACCCTCTTCTTCATCTTGTTGTGAAAGAAATTGGAGTACCTATTCATTTGTCAACTCATTGAGAAGGAGTAAATTGACTCCAAAACGTGCAGAAGATTTGGTTTTTGTTCATAATAATCTTCGACTTTTATCACGAAGAAACCCACAATATTATGTTGAACAAACGAAGATGTGGGATTTAGGTGGAGATGAATTTGGCTCTTTTGAAGATGTTGGAATACTTGAAATTGCCAACCTTTCACTTGATGAACCTGAGATGGAGGCCATGTATTTCATGAATGATGTGGATGGTGATAAAGAAGAAGAAGATGAGTTGCAAGTAACTGGATCCAATTAATTATAATATGTTGGTTAGTATTTAGTTTGAATTTTACTATTATTTGTTTTCTCAAATATATTATTCTTATATACTTGGTTTTGTTATGATTAGGGTATGCTTGGAGTGTGATATGAGATTGAAAAGTTCAAGCCATATTGAGCATTGATTTATGAGGAAGCTGCGAAGAATTTTTATTTAGAGACAATATTATTACATTAATGATCATATGTTAAATAATTACATTATTTAAGTTCAAACTTAACTTTTTTCATTTTGGTTAATTTTTAGTTGCTCTCATGTTCACATACAAATTTTTATTCTAAATTTTAAATTACTACATTATTCATATATCTAATTATTTTATTTTATTTAACGTTTCCCCCAACGTTTCGTGTCCTAATATTTTAGAAAAAGACGTTTCCCGTTTCCGTTTCGTGTCGTGTCGCGTTTCCCGTTTCCGTTTCCGTGCAACTTAGCTCTGGAGAATAAGACAGCTCTAAAGGCTGCAAGGGTGTATGAACCTTCTCCTAATCCGGTCACGCAGGAAAGTACTTCCATACTCTTTACTTGTGTTGATTTTTTCCTTGTTTCTTTCGGTTTCTAATTTTTCTTTCATTTTGTAGGTGTGGATGGTGGACTTGTTTATGAAATTCCACCGCCCATCAATGTTGGATCCGGATCTTGAGGGATGGGCTATTATCCTTTTGCATTATCTCTTTTATCCTTTTGCATTATCTCTTTTATCTTCTTTTAATGGTTATGATTTAGTCAAAATAAATCTAATGGTCATTATTTTGCCAACACAAAAGTCAAGTCAACTTTTGGATCAAATTCATTAATGTGTTGTCAAGATTTTGACCCTTAGATTTATCTTGATTAAATCTCAACCTTTAAAAGGAGATAAATGATATAAATGTGAAATAATGATAGCCCAATCCGGATCTTCAACTCCTACCAATGTACCAGGGCCGAGAACTTCCAAAGTAGGTGTTCATTCTGATGATATAAAAGAAGAATAGTGATTTCTTTTACTTGTCCGTCCCCTCATTGTTGAGGAAGGTGACCCAGAGATCCGGAGGCCATCCATCATATGACTAGGGCACAGCTATGTGAGGAGGATAAAAGTGCTCCGAGATGATGCAAAGTCTTGTTTCGGAGTGCTTCATCGCCTCTACACTGAAGGAGATAAGGTCTATCTCCAAGGTCGCCACAGAGATGACCTTGACCGGTCCTTCGCCCATGCAATGAAAGTGGTGAGTAATTTAACTCTTTGCCTTTTTGGCATTTGCATAAGAAAATTTCCAAGTCTTTTGACTTATTTTTACAGGCCATTCATGATGAAATGCATGCCTTCATTGCTTAGGATAAGAAAATTATTGCCCCACTAAAAATAGAAACCGGTGGAGGAGCTTGTCTTATGAGCAAGAGGCATCATTCAGGAGAGCAAAACTGTTGTCACGAAGATTGAAAAGGAAATGGCGGAAGTTCAAATGTCTTTAGTGATGGGGTTTTATTAGGAATTACAGGGTTAGCGCAGCGGAACGCGGAAAAACGATTTTTCCGATTTCAAATTTTTTTTTCTTGGAACAATTAAATTTATTTAATTAACCAATACTTAAATTATGATATTATAACCCAAGAAATCATATTTCTTTTAATTACAAAATTATCCCAAATTTTTGCAAATTCATTACTTTAGTTTTAAATATGTCAATTACATATTTAATTGATTCCAAATCGATCCCAAAATAGTTTTTACAATTTTGCAACAAAACAATAAACTTTTTCAGATTTGCGCAAACTGCCCACTATTTTCTGTAATTACCGAAACTGCCCAAAAGTTTAATTAATTGCAATTTGGCCCAATTTGTTCAAAACACATCAAGATCAAATCCAATTAATCCCAAATTTGATACACATCAAATACACATCAAATTATAACATATATATGAAAAGCCCAAAAATTTGAGTGGGTTAAGAACCCTAAGTTCACAAATTACTCAAATTGGGCAATTTACATTAAATTAATAAAATTCAATACTTTAATCTTCAAATTACCACACCAATTAATTCTCACCATCATGAAATTAATTAAGAACAATTCTAGACTAATTATGAAGGGCTAATTAACTCTATAATGGAAACTTTAATTTTCTAATTAATTTATTAAGCTTAATTACATTAATAAGCAAATAAATTAATTCTACATGCATAAACACATCCAACAAGCATCCAACGAATTTAATTACAAACTAAAAGAGTAGAGGCATGATCTTAATAACACAATTGAAGCTAAGAATTATTGAAACATTTTTCATGTAGTAGAAGAAATGAAAATACTTAAAAAATCCAATTTTGCCTTGTTTTTCTTTTCTTTCTCACCAAATGCTCTCAACTCTCCTTTTTTAATTTTTGTTGAAGTTGTGTAAGTGTTAGAAAAATTAAAACAAAACCAATTTTGTTAATTTCCCTAGCATTGCCGATTTTACCAAGAAAAATAAATAACAACTTATTTATTTTTGTAATAATTCAATTGGTACACATTTTTGGTTTAATTAAACCAACACTTCAACTTTAATAAAGTGATAAAATATGTTCCAACCAAACCATGCATTTCCAACTTCATAAAGTTGAAATCATTACTTAAAGATATTTAATTTATAAATTAATTTAATTATTTAACAATTAAATAATTAAATAATTAATTTAAATATCTTAAATATATGTATTATATTTACAATAAATATCTCAAATACATATATCAATGATATAAGTCAAATATCACAATTTGATATTTTATTAATGTGTATTTAATAAAATCAAGTATTAAATAAAACACACATTAATTTTGGAAATGACCGTTAGGTCCCGATTGCATGTATTTTTTCGTTTAACCGTTAAATGAGTTATAAATAATCAGTATTATTCATAACAGTTGCCCTAGTGCTCTACGAGTATATTTCATTAGTGAGACTCTCTAGATTCAGGCATATCCGTCACGAAATCAAATTTTGTGTCCATAATCCACCCACCCGTAAATTATGACAAACACGGATAAACTCTCTGAATCATACATGTCGAGGTCACTACATACGTATAATCCCTCCGTCACAGGTATCTGGATTAATCCAGAGATACAGATACAAACGTCAAATCTCTATAGATATAATCACGTCGACGTTTCTATTAGCAATCCCTCAAAAAAACACTTAGAACTAATTTCTACAGTGTACCACGGGCCCATGGATTTAACAGATTGCTAATTCCATATTGAATACCTATGTGTAGGACACAAAATTGACGACGTTGTTCCAGGCTCGCGGCCTAGTCGGAAGTACGGAGTAACCCGCGGGGGACTAAACCGGAGAATAAAGGAGTCGCCACCCAGCGTGAACTGGGAAATGATTTAAGGCCGCACTCACCCCTCGCAAAGGAAGACCTCAAACCGTTGGGTTCGGAATGGTCCCTTACTTATGCCACTTGTAATGAACGGATTCGCGCAATAATATAACCAAGTCTACGCAACATACACATGCAAGAATAACCTATATCTAAGTTTGCATACAACCTATATCTAAGTTTGCATACATAGGAGTAAAACCTACATCTAAGTTTGCATGCATAGAAGTAAATAAAATGAAATCAAGCACACAATCTCATGAACATATTAAGTTGATAAATACGGAAATATAAATAAATAATAATTGTATAAACATAAACATTGAAGATATACAATTAAGTTCCTAACGCGAAAGAAATAACTAAATCATGCATGGAAATAACGTGCGATTTCTGATGAACCATGGATAAACACAAGATTAGACAAAACTAAATATGTGCGTTTCTCAAGTAGTACGTGGAGTTGTATCCCAAGTTCAGACCGCACTACCGTCCATTCGAATTCGGCTACGGAATTTACGTCTGGGTTTCCATCCGATATACCACGAGAGATAGCATAAAATCATTCATCCAACAAGAATAATATACATAAACCAACAATACGCATGCGGAGAAATACTAATAAATAATTGAAAAAGATGAACGAGAGTAAATAAAAGGGTGCCCTCAGGTCTTACCTTTTAAGTCGCCTCTTGGAAGTGTGTTACACGGTCGTCGGAAGGGTTAATGCTTCGCAACTCCTCCGGTTCACTGGTTTAATATTTTCCTTCGTTGCCTCACTGTTTTGGGCTGCTATTTTATCTGTTTTTGTTGCTGTTTCTGGTCGTTGTTTTTGGTTACTGTTTACTGTAATTTGGGGTTGTTTTGGGTGACTGTTTTAGCGGTTTGGGGACTGTTTTGGTTGTAGTTTTTTTAGTGGTTTAGGGGACTGTTTTTGGTGGTTTAAGGGTGCAGTTTGGGGACTGTTTTCGGTTGTTTAAGGGTGCAGTTTGGGGCTGTGTTTGTGCGGTATTTAGGGGCTTTTCGGGCTGCTATTTGTACGGTTTTTAGGAACTGTTTCACGACAATGCATGGGGGTTTTTTAAGGCTGCAGTTTTCGGTGATGGAAGGCTATTTTAGGGATTATTTTGTGGTAGATGGAGGGGGTTTCATGGCTTGCTGGTTTCGATGATTGAAGGGTGTTTGGTGGACTGTTTCTGCAGTGATGGAGGACTGATTTGGTGTTGCAGTTCTCACGGCAATGAAGGGCTATTCTTTTTGTGTCTTAGGCGTGAATGTGCTAGGGGGTTAAAGGTTTGGTTTGTGCTCCTTTTTATAAGAAAGGGTTAGGGTTGTCCTTATTTGTGTAGGAAAGAAATCATCCAATCATGAGGGGTATCTTCAATTAGTGTGTTATAAGGAAAAGATCTATTCAATTTAGGAAGGTGATTTGTTTTAGTTTAGGAAATGGATTTATGGGATTTGATTTGATTTATTTAATTAAGACATGTGATTTATTTAAATTAGGAAGGTGATTTATTTAGGTTTTAACATGTGTTTAATGTGTTGGATATTTTTTGGAGCGGATTTGGTGGGCTTGGGCGTGTGGAGCTTGATTCTTTGGTGGGCTTGGGCGTGTGGGTTGGTGGTGTGTGGGCTTGGGTGTGTGGCTTAGTGTGGGTTGCGGGGGTTTTGGGCCGAGGATAAATTTTAAAACAGAGGTCCATCGAGCAAACCCGAGGCTAAGCAAACGAATTAAGTCCAACAAGATATTGATTTTTGAATTTTCCCTTCCGACGTCCGTTTTCCGCGACTTTCGAAACTTATCGGGTAGTGCCTCCATATGAGGCTCGTCATCGGGGTTTATGCAAAAATATAGTGCCTACATTAGCCCCCACTTTGATGGGACTTGTGCAGTGTGTGACAGTGACAATCCTATCAAAGTTATGCAATGCATTTTTACTTACCTGGCTCACCAGCTGCTGCCTGACTTGCCTGTTGCTTCGAACTGAGTTGATCTGGTGGTGAGGTGCTGCGACCCCTGAGGTTTATCCCTGCAAGATGTTGCGATCTCTAGGAATCACTACCGATCTGAGCTGATAAGTTGTGGTCCCCTTCCGAACCATGCTTCATTCCCCGAGCGCCATTCTCGGCATGCTAAACCTCATTCCCGAGGCGTCACGGTTGTGATAGTTGTGGTCCCCTTCCGAACCTTACCTCATTCCCGGAGCGCCATTCCCGGCATTCTAAACCCTATTCCCGAGGCATCGCGGTTGTGATAGTTGTGGTCCTATTCTGAACCTTGCTCCATTCTCGGAGCGCCATTCCTGGCATGCTAAACCTCATTCCCGAGGCGTCACGGTTGTGATAGTTGTGGTCCCCTTCTGAACCTTACTCCATTCTCGGAGTGTCATTCCCGGCATGCTAAACCTCATTCCCAAGGTGTCGCGGTTGTGATAGTTGTGGTCCCCTTCCGAACGTTGCTCCATTCCCGGAACGCCATTCCCGGAATGCTAAACCTCATTCTCGAGGCATCGCGGATGTGATGGTCCATTCCCGAACCATACTCCATTCCCGGAGCGCCATCCTCGGCATGTTAAACCTCATTCCCGAGGCATCGCTGATGTGATGGTCCATTCCCGAACCGTGCTCCATTCCTGGACTGCCATTCATGGCATGCTAAGCCTCATTCCCGAGGCATCGCTAATGTGATAGTCCATTCCGAACCGTGCTCCATTCCCGGAGCGCTATTCTCGGCATGCTTAACCTCATTCCCGAGGCATCGCTGATGTGATAGTCTATTCCCGAACCGTGCTCCATTCCCGGAACGCCATTTCCGGCATGCTTAACCTCCTTCCCGAGGCATCACTGATGTGATGGTTCATTCCCGAACCGTGTTGTATGAGAAGGGGTAGACTGGTCGCCCCCAGACTTGGTTTATTTTTTTGTCTTTCGTTGCTTTTATTAGGTCAGAGTAGATCTCATGATGTGACGTTGTATACCAACTTACTATACTGTATTTTACGAGATAATCCTGATAGCTACACATATTTTCGCCCTCAAAGGATGCCTAGTGTCGAAACCATAGAACCTTTAAAGTACTTGATACAACTCAAATCTGACCGTCTGAATAGATGATCTGAACTAGACTCCAAGTGTGTGTGTGCCAAGGTTCTTTCACAGTTTGATCCTTAAGTAAGCCAACTCGATGATTTTGTCTCGAAGAATGGGGTCAGTGGGTCTAACCAACCTAGATGTCTTGATCATGCTCTGCAATTACTTCCTCGTACTCAATATGATATGGTTTTCTTCTTCTTTTCTTTCGTTCTTTTTTTTTCAACACACCTACCCTTTAAGTTAGCATTTCTCCTCATGGTGGTCCTAATACTTGCCCATGGGTAGCTTCACACTTATCGGTTATAGGTGGTTTATTTTTCCTCTTCAGAGACTTTTCCTTCGTTTCCAACCATATCACATATCGTAACACAAGTAAACTAGGATGGACATCTAAGCAAACGGTCATTCACTGATCCGCCATCCCTTCAACTAGTCATCTCCTCGACTACTCAGGCTTCTACTGCTAAGATCTTGTAATTAAGTGCCTGCGAGTCTAGCTGAGATCAACCACTCAAAATATCGGATGAGAGCACATCTCGTACTTATCGTTTCTAAGGTTTCACCCTACAGTAAACAATTTCATCACCGGACTATGCCTAGCCATTAAATGCTTCTCTTTTTTTTTTCACTCCACTGGAATTCTTCATTTCAACTGCTGATAGTGCGGGCTTCGCCCCCTGGGATTCATTCCTAAAAACTGTTGGTAATGTGGGCCTCAACCCTGGGATTAATTCCCGAAACTGATACTGATGTGGGCCTCAACCCTGAGATTCATTCCCGAAACTGATGTTGCTATGTTCCTGCTTCTGGTTGGCTTGCATTTGCCGCTTTCTCCTTCTCTTTTTTGAAACTTGTGAATACAAAACTCCACTGGAATTCTTCATTTCAACTGCTGATAGTGCGGGCTTCGCCCCCTTGGATTCATTCCCGAAAACTGTTGGTAATGTGGGCCTCAACCCTGGGATTAATTCCCGAAACTGATATTGATGTGGGCCTCAACCCTGAGATTCATTCCCGAAACTGATGATGCTATGTTGCTACTTCTGGTTGGCTTGCATTTTCCGCTTTCTCCTTCTCTTTTTTGAAACCTGTGAATACAAAACGAATCAAAACACAAAAAAGAATGCAAGTACGTTACGTGTATGCATGCATGCATGGATGAATTTCCTATTCAGTTGGGTTAGGTCTTCCGCCAGTTCTCCCGGTGATCGCTCAGTCTTCTCTTCCTCAGGCAAAATATTGCTTCAATCTGTCCACGTTGATTGGCTCGGTGAACTCGTTTCCTTCTAAATCTGACAGTCTCACTGCCCCATTTCCCATCACTTTCTTGACTATTTAGGGTCCTTCCCAGTTGGGTCTGAACTTTCCTCTCGGGTCTGTCGTCGACTGCTTTGACTGCTTAAGTACCAGATCACCCTTTCTGATCTTAGTAGGATGCACCTTCTTGTTGAATGCTCGGGCCAATCTCTTCTGGTATAACTACATATGATGTAAGGACTTCATCCTTTTCTCATCCAACAATGCTAACTGTTCAAATCTTTGCAAGGTCCATTCTTGTTCGGGTAACTCTGCTTCTGTTAATACCCGCATGGATTGTATCTAAACTTCCACTGGTAATACTGCTTCCATGCCATAGACCAGAGAGTAAGGCGTGGCTCCCGTTGCTGTTCTCACAGAAGTTATGTACCCCCACAGGGTTTACGGTAGTTTGTCGGCCCAATCTTTGTAGTTCTCCATCATTTTGGCTAATATCTTCTTTATTGTCTTATTGGCTGCCTCGACTGCTCTATTTGCCTACGGTCTGTAAGGTGATGACTTGTGATGTCCTATCCCGTACTTCTGTAGCATTGCCTTCGTTTTCCCTTGAAACTGGACTCCGTTGTCTGTTACTACGTGATGCGGCATTCCATATCAACATATAAGGTTCCGGGCTATGAATTTTGCCATCTACTTTGCTGTGACATTACGAAATGACTCGGCTTCCACCCACTTTGAAAATTAGCCTACTACCACTACTATGAAACGATGTCCATTCGATTCGTGCGGTCGAATTTCTCCGATCATGTCAATTCCCAATGCTGAGAAAGGCCACGGCTCTGACAGCCCGTGCAACTCTGTGTGAGGCAAATGGTTCAAGTTACCGTGCGCTTGGCAATCGTGACAATGCTTTACCAGCTTTGCGCAGTCAGCTTCCATGGTCGACCAGTAAAAGCCTTGTCTTACTATCTTGCGAGACAAATTCAATCCGTTCATGTGCGGTCCACATACTCTGGCATGTACTTCTTCCATTGCCTTCTGAGCCTCTTCTTTTCTTAAACACTTCAGCTGGATGCCATTCGCTTGTCTCTTGTATAGTTCTCCCTTCAAACTCACATATTGAGAAGCCAACTTCTGAATGGCTATTCTGTCCTTTCTGCTTGCTTCTTCCGGAAGTTCTCCGCGTTCTAAGTATCGCTGAATATCATAGTACCAAGGTTTCCCATCGTCGACCTCTACTTCCAAGACCCTTTCTATCTCGTAAACAGATCTGTTTTCTGTTGTCAACACTAGAGGTCTCATCACCAACTTTTCTGGATTTTCCCAAGTTGCGGCCAGGGTAGCCAACGCATCTGCCATTTGATTCTCTTCCCGCGGAAAATGCTGGAATTTACAATCGGGGAGGGCCTGTGCCAGATTCCTGAGGTGGAATAGGTAGGGCTTCAACCGTTCTTCCTTCAATTCCCATTCTCCTTGCATCTGTCGGACTACCAACATCGAGTCTCCATAGACCTCCAAGTTCTTAGCCTTCAAGGTTATCAATACCGTCAGTCCGAAGGCGCATGCTTCATATTCAGCCATGTTGTTGGTTACTCCAAACATCAACTCTTAGCCATAGGCAAGGTTTCTCCTTCGGGGGTTACTATCACCATTCCTATCCCGACTCCTTTATAGTTTACTGCTTCGTCAAAGTACATCTTCCATCATTGGACCGTTATTGCTTGGATCTCCTCGTCTGGGAATTCAAACTTGTATTGGTCTCCTTCTATGGGTTGTAATGCTAAGAACTCCGCTACGGCTCGACCTTTGATTACTTTAGAAGTGAGATACTCAATATCAAACTCTGTCAGCAACACCAACCATCTGTCTAACTTCCCTACTAGTGAAGGCACCAAATGTAGATATTTCAAGTGATTCTCCTTTGCTACTACCTGGATCTTGTAAGATTGGAAGTAATGACGTAATTTTCTGGACGCCCACACCACTGCCAAACAGTTCTTCTTTACTTCTTGATAGCAGACTTCGTACGAAAGCATCTTCTTACTGAGGTAGTAGACTGCATGCTCTACCCCCGTCTCATCTCCTTGTATCATCATCGTCCTCAGCGCTTCGGGTTCTATGGCCAAATAAGGTACCAAGGGTTTGCCCGGTCTTGGAGGTTTCAAGGCAGGAGGTTTCACTTGGTATTCCTTGATCTTGTCGAAGGCTTCTTGGCATTGTTCATTCCACTTCACTGGCTGGTCCTTCCTCAGCAGCTTGAAGATAGGCTCGCATACTAACGTTAGCTTGGCGATGAACCGACTGATGTACTGAATTTTCCCCAGGAATGCTCTAACTTCTTTCTCTGTCTTCGGCACGGGCATCTCGGCAATCACTTTGATCTTCTCAGGGTCTTCTTCTATTCCTCTCATTCCTACCGTATGCCCCTGCAAGCTTTCCTGACGTTACCCCGAACACGCACTTCTTGGGATTTAGTCGCAAGTTGTATTTGTCGACTCTCTGAAGGAACTTCTCCAATGCTTTTATGTGTTCGCTTCTTGTCTCCGACTTCACCATCGTGTCATCCACATATACTTCAATCTCCTTATGCATCAAGTCATGGAATAATGTAGTGGCCATTCGCTGGTAAGTGGCTCCTGCATTTTTGAGCCCAAACGGCATCACCTTGTAGCAATACGTACCCCACTCTGTGACAAAGGCAGTCTTATGCTTGTCTTCTTTAGCCATAAGGACCTAATTATATCATGAGAACCCATCTGCGAACGAGTACATGACAGATAAAGCTGCACTATCAACTAGCACATCTATATGGGGTAAAGGAAAATCATCCTTCAGGCAAGCTTTGTTAAGGTCTTTGTAATCCACGGACATTCTAATTTTCCCATCTTTCTTTGGTACTGGCACAATGTTTGCCAACCACTCGGGGTACTTTATTACTTCTAGAAATCCCACATCTATCTGTTTCTTGACTTCCTCTCTAACCTTCTCGGCCCACTCAGGTTTTATCCTTCGAAGCTTCTGCTTTACCGACTTCATGTTTGGATAAATTGGTATCATGTGCTGGGCGATGCTTCTATCTACTCTGGGCATGTCCTCATAGGACCAAGCGAATACTTTGGTATATTTGACTAACATCTCCTCTAATTTCTTCCGCTCCTCAGAGGTAACCTCACTTGCAATTAAGACCTCCTTGGGGCTTTCAAGCGTACCAAGGTTAAATGCATTTGTTTTGGTTGAGTTAATGTCAAATATACTCAAGTCGTGCAAGTTGAAAGGAAGAGACTCAGGCAAGTAAGCGAAATGAATGTCTTCATTATTAGCGATTGCATAGGTACACTCAAATAAATCAGGGAGATAAACGTCTTCGTCCTCCACAGACGCTTTATCCTCCACAGCCGGGTCTTCTTCACTCTCATTGCTCTCCTCGAGAGTCAAGCTTTCCAGTTGCATCAGCTCTTCTTCCCACTTGTCTTCCTCATTTGCAACTTCTACTGCCAGATGTTTCTCACCCATCACATCCTGGAAGATTTCAAATTCTGGTACCATGATCCCGTTAACTTCCACTGATTCAGACTCTCCTTGATACCCCGTTGTTTTCACGAAGTATTATGTCAGCTTCAGTCCTTTCTTTTTGGTCTTCGACTTATCCTCGTCGGATTTGTATCCCAAACCTCTTCTGGTGGTCTGCCCCCTGAAGTCGGGCAATGTTCTTCCAACACATGAACCTGTGCCCGGCTCGAACTTCATCTTCTCCATGATCCTAGCCACCTTAGGATCCATATACTCCTCAAAGGTTGCCAACACTTGGAACCTCGTGAAAGGTTGTATCTCCAAGGCGGCCACAACATTGTCTACCTCAGCTCTAATAGTGACAATCTCTCCCCCGTACGGAAACTTGATGGCCTGGTGCAAAGTGGAGGGCACGCCCCCAAGCTTGTGAAACCATGGTCTCCCCAATAGCAAAGCAAAAGTAGCCGGGATATCAAGCACCATGAACTCAACCTCATCTTCAATTGGGCCCATTATGACTATCGCAACAAAAGTGCCATCTACTCCCTGCTTGCTATCATCATACGCCTTGATAGTCATGTTGGAGGGATTCAGATCTGTCGCCTTCATACCCAACCTCGATAGAATCTTCAAAGGGCACACATTGATAGATGAGCCATCATCCACCATCACACAAGATGTCTTCTTGCCCCTCACTTCCGCTCTTATGAATAGTGGTCTATTGTGATTCCTTCCTTCCACCGGCAGTTCCTCATCGGAAAAGGTTATCACCTGTAAAGCTTCCTTCTGCACCGATCCTACGAACATTGTAGGGTTGGAATCTTTCGATACTATTATCTTGCTCAAGGCCTCAACCATGGCACGCATATGCTCATGAGATGTACACAACAACTCCCAGATGCTTACTTATGCTCGTGTTTTCTTCAACTGACGCAACAATACATCTCCTTCAACATTATCCACGTTCTCTGCCACTTCTCTACCTTCTGCCAACACTTCATTGCCTTTCTCTGCAATTTCACTGTAAAAACGCCCATTGCGTGTCATTCCTTTCACCTCCTCTTCATCACTGCTTGAGAAGTCCTCCCAGAAATTATTCCACTGCTCCGTTTCATCCTCACTATTGCTATCCCAAATCCCCAGGCAAAAGGCTTGGTGGTCAAAGGTTTGGAGGACAAGGCTTTCAGGTAGGCCGGAGCTAATCATGTAGGTAGGTGGTGGGACAGAGTGATAGTTAGCTAGGGGGTTTCTTTGTGTGTTGGGTTTCTCTTTTTCTAGGTCGGGTATTTTGTGGGAGTCTATGAGGTCTTGGATTTCATGTCTGAGGCGGGCACAGCTGTCGGTGTCATGGCCTTTTTGCTGGTGGTAGTGATAGTAAAGGTTCAGGTTGAGGGGTAATGGTGGATGGTGTGGAAGTGGTTTGGCTTTTAAGGGTTTTAGGAGTCCTTGTATCGTCAACTTCTCAAGCACCTTAGACAAAGGCCTACCCAGGTTAGAAAAACGCCGGTTTGTGATGGCGGAAACCTCGGCAGAAACAGGCTTGGTTCCCGATGGTCTCCCAACGGTCCTCCTGTTCAGGCCATAAAACTTCCTATTCTCAGCTTCTTCCTCCTCAATGTCCATGACATTTTCCCTCAACTGTCGAGTTTGCATCTTCAGAAGCTGGCTTCTCCAGTGATCTACATAATCCTTGAAACTCTTTTCTGACTTTTGTTTGGTATTCTCTAAGTCACGAAGCGACAAGTCGATCTCCAAATCCGTGACAAACTGATTCAGATGGCCTCTGCCAATGCCTTCCAATCATCTTTGACTTTCCTCTCAAGGCTGTGATACCATACCACAGGTGCCCCCTCAAGCGACATCCCGAACATCTTCTGAACTTGACGCTTAGACAGACCCACTGAACTCATCACAGAAACATGTTGTCGGAAATGGACCCTCGGATCCTCTTTCCCATTGAACTTGGCTATGTCAGACATCTTGAATTGAGCCGGCAGCTGCTCCTCAAAAGTCATCGCCTCATAGTGTAGCAAATCTTCATGCTTACCCCTCATCTTGCGGGTAACTGACACCATCTGATCCCGGAGTTTCTGCAACTCTAACTGGGACCCGGCTATCCTTCCCGCGACATACTCAGCCATGTCATCATCAAAAACAGAGATCTCATCACTCAACCTGTTCGGGGGCTCTTCACGCCTCACATTCTTAGAGCCTCCCCCAGCGCGGGGCACAACCATATTGGCCATAGCGGTAGTCAAAGCTTGCAACTGCTCGGTAACCTTAGTGAGACTAGTCTCCAACTGATCCATACAGGATCCCTCGTTTTCTGATTCGCTCATGTTCGCTAACGGCCTTTTGACGAGTCTTCTCTCTTCCCTAACCCAACGGGTATCTATGGTGTCTTTTAAAACCGCAAGTTGGCATGTATGCGTGAGTTGCATGGAATATGTAAGCCCGTCAAGTTTTTTGTGCAAGTTGGCCTATTATCATTTTAAGGCATTCAATCATACTATTGCGAGGTGTAAACTTGTCCTAGTTGAAAAAGGCCCAACATGTTTACACTTTTGCGATAACGTGGCTAAATAACTTCAAATGGTAAGGGGCCCAAACACAACATGGCCCATCGCCATTTTAGAAGCTTTTAGCCCAACTAAACCGGAGAATAAAGGAGTCACCACCCAGCGTGAATTGGGAAATGATTTAAGGCAGCACTCACTCCTCGCAAGGGAAGGCCTCAAACCGTTGGGTTCGGAATGGTCCCTTACTTATGCCACTTGTAATGAACGGGTTCGCGCAATAATATAACCAAGTCTACGCAACATACACATGTAAGAATAACCTATATCTAAGTTTGCATACAACCTATATCTAAGTTTTCATACAACCTATATCTAAGTTTGCATATATAGAAGTAAAACCTACATCTAAGTTTGCATGCATAGAAGTAAATAAAATGAAAGCAAGCACACAATCTCATAAACATATTAAGTTGATAAATGCGGAAATATAAATAAATAATAATTGTCTAAACATAAACATTGAAGCTATACAATTAAGTTCCTAACGCGAAAGAAATTACTAAATCATGCATGGAAATAACGTGCGATTTCTGATGAACCATGGATAAACACAAGATTAGACAAAATGAAATAAGTGCGTTTCTCAAGTAGTACGTGGAGTTGTATCCCAAGTTCAGACCGCACTACCGTCCATTTGAATTCGGCTACGGAATTTACGTCTGGGTTTCCATCCGATATACCACGAGAGATAGCATAAAATCATTCATCCAACAAGAATAACATACATAAACCAACAATACGCATGCGGAGAAATACTAATAAATAATTGAAAAAGATGTACGAGAGTAAATAAAAGGGTGCCCTTAGGTCTTACCTTTTAAGTCGCCTCTTGGAAGTGTGTTACACGGCCGTCTGAAGGGTTAATGCTTCGCAACTCCTCCGGTTCATTGGTTTAATATTTTCCTTCGTTGCCTCACTGTTTTGGGCTGCTATTTTCTCTGTTTTTGTTGTTGTTTCTGGTCGTTGTTTTTTGTTACTGTTTACGGTAATTTGGGGTTGTTTTGGGTGACTGTTTTTGTGGTTTGGGGACTGTTTTGGTTGTAGTTTTTTCAGTGGTTTAGGGGACTATTTTTGGTGGTTTACGGGTGCAGTTTGGGGACTATTTTTGGTAGTTTAAGGGTGCAATTTGGGGCTGTGTTTGTGCGGTATTTAGGGGCTGTTCGGGCTGCTGTTTGTGCGGTTTTTAGGGTCTTACTTTTTAAGTCGCCTCTTGGAAGTGTGTTACACGGCCGTTAGAAGGGTTAATGCTCCGCAACTCCTCTGGTTCACTGGTTCAATATTTTCCTTCGTTGCCTCACTGTTTTGGGCTACTGTTTTCTCTATTTTTATTGATGTTTCTGGTCGTTGTTTTTGGTTATTGTTTGCGATAATTTGGGGCTGTTTTGGGTGACTGTTCTTGCGGTTTGGGGACTGTTTTGGTTACAGTTCTTTTCATGGTTTAGGGGACTATTTTGGGGACTGTTTTCGGTGGTTTAAGGGTGCAGTTTGGGGACTGTTTTCGGTAGTTTATGGGTGCAGTTTGGGGCTGTGTTTTTGCGGTATTTAGGGGCTGTTTGAGCTGCTGTTTGTGCGGTATTTAGAGGTTGTTTCACGACAATACATGAGGGTTTTAGGGACAGTTTCACTACAATGCATGGGGATTTTTAAGGTTGTAGTTTTCAGTGATGGAAGGCTATTTTAGGGACTGTTTTGCTGTAGATTGAGGGGGTTTCAGGGCTTACTGGTTTCGGTGATTGAAGGGTGTTTGGTGGACTGTTTCTGCGGTGATGGAGGACTGATTTGGTGTTGCAATTCTCACGGCAATGAAGGGCTATTCTTTTTGTGTCTTGGGCGTGAATGTGCTAGGGGGTTAAGGGTTTGGTTTGTGCTCCTTTTTATAATAAAGGGTTAGTCCTTATTTGTGTAGGAAATAAATCATGCAATCATGGGGGGTATCTTCAATTAGTGTGTTATAAGGAAAAGATCTATTCAATTTAGGAAGGTGATTTGTTTTAGTTTAGGAAATGGATTTATGGGATTTGATTTGATTTATTTAATTAAGGCATGTGATTTATTTAAATTAGGAAGGTGATTTATTTAGATTTTAACATGTGTTTAATGTGTTGGATATTTTTTGAAGGGGATTTGGTGGGCTTGGACGTGTGGAGCTTGGTTCTTTGGTGGACTTGGGCGTGTGGGTTGGTGGTGTGTGGGCTTGGGTGTGTGGCTTGGTGTGGGTTGCAGGGGTTTTGGGCCGAATATAAATTTTAGAATAGAGGTCCATCGAGCGAACCCGAGGCTAAGCAAACGAATTAAGTCCAACAATGTATTAATATTTTATCTATCCTTTACTATAAAAGGAGGTAAAAAATTAATATTTCATATAACAATAATGTAGATAGTATGTGATATTGACGCTAATTTACAAGTTACAACTAGTAATGGAACTAGGCTAATATCACTGGGGGCTGGCCCCAATGCTTTTTGTTAAACTCCCCAATGAGTACTAGATCTAGGCTAATAGGCCCCAGTGACTCCTCTTGGATCTAGGCTAATGGATCCTCACTGACTGTTTGTCTGAATTAGAACCGAGTAATATGGTACCCTATTTAATTGGGTAGGTTTCGATTCCACGCGGAAACTGATTAATAGGGTAACCTATTTAATTGGGTAGGTTCCAATCCCATTTAATTGAGTATTTTGCCCTTGGTGCTAGCCCAGGTAAATACCTCAAAACTTTTAACTCGAGGTTCCTCTAGTCAATTAGACTTAAGGATCCTCAAAATCATTGGCTTACTCTTAAACTTTAGAGTTGCTCACTTATATAAACCCAAGATATGAAAGGTTTGGTGCAAAAATTTGTAAAGAATTTATTGGGTTTATATAGGTGCTCCAAAGACAACAAAATTAATTAAGAATCCGATGTGGGATAAATGCTAATTTAATCTTAGCCATTGGATCTTAATTTAGTGGTTTAATGAGATTATAAAACCCTAATAAGAGTTTGGACCGAATTGGAATTCAAAACAAATAAAAAAATTTACTATTCACATTTTATTTATTTATTTATTCCAATTCCCAAAGTGCCCCTATCGTCATTCACCAATCCCTAAGCCACTATGGAACCTTATAAATGATATGTTCAATAATTAAACACATTGAACCATTTATGAACAATTCCTACATTAATCATATATGCTGTTAAATTTGTACTGTGCACTGTTAACCATTGATTTCGACTTTATTGTGTGTGACCTTTTGGGTTCCCCTCAAGTTGGACATGAAATAAATCGTGATAATTTAATCGAACATAAATTATCCTCCGATCAGATGGTCGTTCGATTTCAATGACCAATGTTGACATCTATCAACATGACAAGCCCCCAAATGAGAAGGAAGATATATATACCCATTCTGTATGCGATTTACATATGATACGGTCTCTCGCCTCACTATATCCCCACCTTTTGAACTAGGGTACGGAAAGTGTCTACCCATATGGTCAAAGGTATGATGTTGATAGTGTCATGAATCGTGCTAACCCAAGAATCTCACATGATTCTTCCGTTGCGGCCACAGTCTCAAGCACTGATCACACATATCAACCCGCGAACTGGAATACTACTCATATAAAAATATTATCCTAGAGAGTGGCGATTCTCTGTTGTATCTTTACAAACTTCATGTGTTTCAACAAATAACCCAATCATACCCTTATGACCGGAACTTTTAATCCGGGGAAGGAGAATGTCAAAGTTATTTGATCTACACATAAGATTGTAAAGACCTCAAGTCTAAGGACTAGTCATTCAATCGATACATGAAAATTCTCACATACACATGGGATAAACACTCTATGTGAAAACTTTCGGCGGTCAGTTCGATGGACACAAGCAACTCATGCATCCATGTGATACACCAAGCGGACGGATCTCCGCTAGTAGCCTATGAGATCGGCTACCCTACTTAAGGGCAGATCATATCATCATGCTAGTCTCTCCGCTTTGTGAACGCCCAGATTATTCACAAAACTATGACTAGGAACGTTTGAGAGTAATGATTCTCATAAGGCGTGGAAGCCGTCATCTTATTACTCCAAGGGCTTTATTACATTGTTTTATGATTCATATAAGTTATGTAAGACACGTATAATAAAGATTTCCATTTTATTAATTAATGAAAATATCACAAATACATGTACATATAACCCATCCATAAGTTGGGTATAGGGCATATCCCTAACAATCTCCCATTTGCACTATAGCCAACTAGTATGAATCTGGACACCATACTCTTGTGTGTGCCTATCATTCTTTTGTTGAGTCAGCCCTTTAGTTAGAGAATCAGCAAGATTATCTTCTGTGGGTATTTTCTCTATAATAACTTCTTTTCTCTAAACAATCTCTCTAATGAGATTAAATCGCATGAGTACATGCTTGGATTTCTGGTGGGACCTTGGTTCCTTTGATTGAGCAATGGCACCCGTGTTGTCACAGTACATCCTGACGCCATTCTTTATCGGGGGAAACACTTCCATCTCCGTGATGAACTTCTTTATCCAGACTGCTTCTTTAGCTGCCTCAAATGCTGCAATATACTCGGCTTCAGTGGTGGAGTCTGCTGTAGTTGTCTGATTTGAGCTTTTCCAACTGACAGCTCCGCCATTCATAGTAAACAAATATCCTGTTTGTGATCTGATGTCATCCCTATCGGTCTGAAAGCTCGCATCACAATAACCTATGACTTTCATCTCAGAACAATCTCCGTATGTCAAGAACATATCCTTAGTTCTTCTCAGATACTTGAGGATTGTTTTGACAGCTGCCCAGTGTTGCTCATAAGGATTTGCCTGATACCTGCTCGTTATGCTAAGAGCATAAGAGACATAAGGTCTTGTACATATAATGGCGTACATGATCGATCCTATTGTTGAAGCATAATGGATCCTAGTTATACGCTCTCTATCTGAAGGAGTATGTGGACATTGCTCCTTAGATAATTTGATTTCATGACAAGTAGGTAAATTACCTCTTTTGGAATCTTCCATTTTGAATCTTTTCAAAACTTTATCTATGTACGTAGATTGAGAAAGTCCTAACAACCTCTTAGATCTATTACGGTAGATCTTAATGCCGAGGAAGTAGGCTGCTTCTCCCAAATCTTTCATGGAGAAATTCTGAGATAACCATTGCTTGATGGCTTACATCATGGGAATATCATTCCCGATGATTAATAAATCATCGACATATAATACAAGAAATATAACAGCACTCCCACCACTTTTCCTGTAAACACAAGGCTCGTTTACATTTTTTATGAAGTCAAATTCTTTGATTGTCTCATCAAATCGTATATTCCAACTTCTGGAGGCTTGCTTGAGTCCATAAATGGATCGTTTAAGCTTGCATAATTTATTATGATCATCCTTAGATGCAAACCCCTCAGGTTATATCATATAGACTTCCTCTACGAGGTTCCCTTTAAGAAAAGCTGTTTTGACATCCATCTGCCAAATCTCATAATCAAAGTGTACAGCTAGTGCCAGTAAAATTTGAATGGACTTTATCATTGCAACATGCGAGAAGGTTTCGTCATAGTCAATTCCTTGGATTTATCTATAACCTTTCGCCACCAACCTAGCCTTATAGGTTTGGATGTTGCCTTCTGCATCAGTTTTACGCTTGTAAATCCACTTGCAGCCTATGGGTTTTATCCCTTCAGGTGCATCCACCAAGTCCCAGACTTGATTCTGATACATAGAGTCTATTTCGGATTTCATGGCCTTAAGCCACTTGACTGAATCAATGTCACGCATTGCTTCGTCATAACTGGTGGGATCGTCATTATCAATGACCTGATCATGTTCCTCATCAATATGGAAACCATATCTTTCAAGCTCATATCTTTCTCTACCAGACCTTCTAAGTTCATACCTTGTGGTTATTCCATCGCTGCCCTTTTGAGGGGCCTGGGGTTTAGTTCTATGTTAGTTTGTTCTTCTCGTACCTCATCGAGGTCAAGTCTACTCTCACTATATTTCTTGAGAAGGAATTCATTCTCTAGAAATTTAGCATTTCGTGAGACAAATGTTCTTTGTTCATTTGGGACGTAGAACAGGTATGATATTTAGTTCAAGGCATATCCTACAAACTTACATTTAACTGCCCTATCATCCAATTTGTTAGTTTGTGTGAGCTTAACATATGCGTCACATCCCCAAACTCTTAGATAACTAAGACTATGACGTTTCCCAGACCATAACTCATATGGTGTTTGATTACAACCTTGGAAGGAACTTGGTTTAGTAGTAGTGTTTCAGTTTCTAAAGAAAGACCCCAAAATGAAAGAGGTAGATCCATGTCTGGCATCATTGATCAGACCATATCTAATAATGTCCGATTTCTCCTTTCGGAGACTCCATTATGCTGTGGAGTTCCCGTAGGAGTCCACTAGGAAACAATGTCATTTTCTCTCAAGTAATCTTGAAATATGTCGCTTAAGTATTCACCACATCCGTCAGACCTTAGTGACTTAATACTTTTATTAAGCTGGTTTTCTACTTCAGCTTTGAAGTCTTTGAATTTCTCAAAGGCTTCAGATTTGTACCGCATAACATACCCATATCGCGAGTGATCATCGATAAAGGTAATGAAGTAGAAGAATCCACCTCTAGCGGTGACTGACATTGGTCCGCATACATCAGATTGTATGAGTTCTAATGTCTCCGCTGCACGCTGTCATTTACCTTTGAATGGTAATTTGGTAATCTTACCAAGTAAACGAGACTCACAAGTTCCATAAGGTTCATATTTGAAGGGTCTGAAATACCCATCCTTATGTAGCTTAGTTAATCTTGTTTCATTGATATGACCTAATCGACTGTGTCATGAAGTGATTCATTGAGATTATTCGAGTTAACGTTGTATATATTAGAGGTTGAACATTCTTTGTTAGTTTGTAAGACATAGATACCATTATTCAAAATACCATCTCCATATTTTATTTCATTGAAATAAATTGAACATTCATTACAATTTATTTCATTGAAACTTTAATTTTCTAATTAATTTATTAAGCTTAATTACATTAATAAGCAAATAAATTAATTCTACATGCATAAACACATCCAACAAGCATCCAACAAATTTAATTACAAAATTAAATAGTAGATGCATGATCTTAACCACACAATTGAAGCTAAGAATTATTGAAATATTTTTCATGTAGTAGAAGAAATGAAAATACTTACAAAATCCAATTTTACCTTGTTTTTCTTTTCTTTCTCACCAAATGCTCTCAACTCTCCTTTGTTAATTTTTGTTGAAGTTGTGTAAGTGTTAGAAAATTTGAAACAAAACCAATTTTTTAATTTCCCTAGCATTGTCGATTTTACCAAGGAAAAATAAACAACAACTTAATTATTTTTGTAATAATTCAATTGGTACACATTTTTGGTTTAATTAAACCAACACTTTAACTTTAATAAAGTGATAAAATGTGTTCCAACCAAATCATGCCATTTCCAACTTCATAAAGTTGAAATCATTACTTAAAGATATTTAATTTATAAATTAAATTAATTATTTAACAATTAATAATTATTAATAAATTTAAATATTTTAAATATATGTATTATATTTACAATAAATATCTCAATTACATATATCAATGATATAAGTCAATATCAGAATTTGATATTTTATTAATGTGTATTTAATAAAATCAAGTATTAAATAAAACACACATTAATTTTGGAGATGACCGTTCGGTCCCGAATGCATGTATTTTTCGTTTAACCGTTAAACGAGTTATAAATAATCAGTATTATTCATAACAGTTTCCCTAGTGCTCTGCGAGTATATTTCATTAGTGAGACTCTAGATTCAGGCATATACGTCACGAAATTAAATTTCGTGTCCATAATTCACCCACCCGTAAATTATGACGAACACGGATAAACTCTTTGAATCATACAGGTTGAGGTCACTGCATACGTATAATCCCTTCGTCATAGGTATCCGGATTAATCGAGAGATACAGATACAAACGTCAAATCTCTATAGATATAATCATGTCGACGTTTCTATTAGCAATTCCTCAAAAAACACTTAGAACTAATTTTTATAGTGTACCACGGGCCCATGGATTTAACAGATTGCTAATTCCATATTGAATAACTATGCTCTGTACACAGAGCTGACAGATCTTATCTTGATACACATAGGATATCTTGAGCATCAGTCCACACCCAAGGAACATGCGGAGGTCTGATCTAAATAGATCGGTGACGTGACTGCCATCTAAGTGTGGAGGATAACTCAAATATCCACAGTGGTATCTCAAGTCAAAGAATCATTATGCTCACTCAACCCGAGAAAATTCTTATTGACGTTGGTGTACCATCCATTAAGAATCTTCGATGAGTCGTTCAGTGTTTATCCGCTATAAACACCTACACGTCTATACGAGTCTCCAAGACTCATGGTTCACTGAGAAACCATCAGAATCCAAAATTCTAATATACGACATGTACCAGTCTCAATGGGTTTACTTTACTGACCAAGTAGTGTAAACCTTGACCGAGAACATTCTAAAAATGACAACGTCATGATACAACTCAATGTCAGTTGCGACGCTTTTACAACAGTATCATAACTAATCATTCTATGGTTGGTTACGTCTTTACCATATTAAAGAAGAAGTTATATAAAAGAAACTGTTCATTTTATTCATAATAAAACGTTACATTAGTATTTACAAAGAAATACATAATAAAATTGGCGCTCAGAGCACCAACCCTAACATTTAGATCTTAGAGACTCATAGCTGGCAGAAGCTCGAAGTTCGTTGGCTTCTTCGGAAACCAGGCTATATTCTATTATGGAAGCCGAACTAGCTAAGTCGGAGAAGAAAAAATAGAATTTTGATACCGCTGCAAACTGGTTATCAACTTTGTTTGATGGTTAGAAGAATAATTTGTTTCTCTTAGTTCGTCATTGGCTTCCGAAACTATTGTAAGGAAAATAATAGAGGAGAGTTCCTCTAAACAAATCTCATTGTTACTGTAGAATTTCGTACGATTTGGGTAGGCTTACTCCGCCGTTTCCTATAGAATTGGCTTACTCCACCCTTTCTCTTACTTCATATTTAGTCATTACATAACTGGTTTTATGGGTTCTCCACTTTTATTGTGTAGTTGATCATTGCACGATCTATGTTGTGGATATTCCACTTTAATTGGAAGTTGGTTAGTTTGTAACCAGTTTTGTAGGTGCCCAACTATCATTGAGTTATTGGTTACTGTGTAACCGATTTAGGAGGATGTTCATCCCTTTTCGAAGTTTGAGCATATTATTTAGCCTTTTGCTTCATCCGAAGTTTGAGAACTTTTGCACGCTCACTTGAGGGTTCTTTCAGATATTCCTTCTGGGGCCCCAAAGTATAAACTCATCATTAAGCGTAAGCTGTTGGACAATTATGACCCATAGCATCAGTATTTGTACAGAACATGGTTTTGTTGTACAAATTAACTATGTGACAAAGGAAATTGCTCTTTTATCATTTGTAATTGGATTACCAAGATACATAAATGATAAAAGTCCATATGATTAGTACCGGATTAATAAGATATGAGACAATATTAATCCACTAAGTTTTAATCATTAAAATAACCCTAGTTATAGTATTATCGAGATTGGACATCGATAATGCGGAATAGACTAGTATTGCACTTGTGCGCGTTGTGGGAGCATTAAGGCATAGTTCTCATAGATTTAAGTAATGGATACTTATGCATGTGTGATAGGAGGTTGTGTTTACCAATGGTAATGAAACAGCTTCGCTCTGGATAGACCCCTCAGAATTCCATTGGTAGTATGACTATGTGTCTATGGAAGTCCAAATCAGGGTAGGTGTATTTGGTCTTAACCTGAGACTTACATCGCTAATACTTGCGACATTAATATACTTTGGTTTTGGTCGTCCGGGGCTTCAACAGGTTCCGTGTACGCCTCTTCTGGGTATATTGAGAATCATAGTGTATTGGTTTGATGTCAAGATGGAAGTATCACTTCAGTCTTATGGAGATGATGGTCACGTAGGATAAAAAATTAGTACTCTTGTATGCTGCAACTATTGGAATAATATGACTAGGTCATGTTTATCCGATTATAGAGACTAGTTACCAGAGATCAGATATGTGCTTCGTGCGGGGCAGACACAATTCCAGCCCCAGGCCTAGCACATGACATCCGATACTGGATCGCAATACGTAAAACTATGTATACTATGCCTGATATAGATTATATATTCCTTTAAGAATATTTCTGGAGAATTGGGTAGGCACGGTGCTTTGCTAGAAGCCAACCCTGTCTTGTAAATCGGTAAAAACGTAGTACTAGGTACGTACGTATTTGGATAGTCCGACGACCGGATTTACTGCCAACATATCCAGGGATCTCATGGGTCGCTTCCCAAAGATTCACCGATGACGTATGACTCGAACATAATTAATCTGGGATTAATTATTAGAGAGAGAAAATTAATCTAGGATTAATTATGGAGATATTTTATCTGGGATAAAATACTATTTAAAGAGAGAGAACGATTAATTTGGAATTAATCGATAGAATAATATATTCGATATATTAAACGAAATTAGATTTCGACGCGGAATTAAAATTGGATTTTAATTCGGGCAAACGAGTTAATTTAGAATTAATTCGCTAGCGACGTGAATAATAATTTTGCTATGCATAATTATTTAATTAATTTGATTTAATTACGTCGCAACGGAAAATTCGTTAATTTGGAATTAGCGAAACCGAGTCCGGGAGTGTTTGCGGGCCCACTCAGATTTTGAATCAAGTGGGGCCCACATGTCACATCACAAGTCACATCACTTGTCACTTTAAATTAACTTTATGGTGATGGGTTTTGGTGAGTTAGTGAAGACATGTTTTACACTCCAAATTGTAATGATGGAAGACATATACCAAATATTGGTTTTGATATATCTTGATTTTGGTTTTTGAAATCAATATACACAACTTTCCTTCTCTCTCTCTTCTCTTATCTCTCACGCCCAAGTGCAGTTTTTTTTCTCCCAAAATTTTCTAAGGCTTGGCCGAATTTCAAGAGGGAAAAAGCGAAAAAAATTGTTGCAAATTTTTCCAAGTGCTAGCACACTAAATAGATCATTCAAAGGTGATAGGGAAACCCATCTATGAGCTTGGAATCATTCACAAAGCTTGGAGCTTGAAGATCAAAATCAAAGGGGCTTAGCCGAATCACACAAGAAGGAAAAGCTTGGAGCAAAATTTTTTTTTGTGTTCATCGCATCCAAAAGCCGATCAAAGTGAGTATTTCCTCTACTTTACTTTGTTGTATTCGCACATTTCATTGCTTAATTTGATATTGGTTTGACCTAGAAAACCCAACAATGGTATGAGAGCTATTATTAAGCATGAAATTGAATTTAGGGTAAAATTTGGGTAAATTTGATTTGAGCATGATTTAACCAAATTGTTTGTTTGAGCATGCTTGTATATGGATAACTTGGAGTTATATGTGATCAATGTGATGAAAATTGAATTGGATTAATTTTCCCCAATTATTTTGGCTTGGCCGAATATGTGATATGCCCTAAGTCATGATATTTTTTGTTTTTTTGATCATTGGATGAGTTTAAAGACTTGAGATAAATTGATTTAGGATTTAATTGGATTGAAATCGAAATCGATTTTAAGAATCCCTAATTGTCATGACATTTATAACATGTAATGAGTTGATTTTGTTTCAATTGTGTTGGACATGAATTGAATATAATAAAGCATGATTAATTAGTGTAATTGGTATTTTGGAAATGTTAATTTGACTAATTAATTATGGCTAATGCACTTTAATTGATTAAATTATGATATTTGGAATATTGGAATTTAATTAGTTGGGTTAAATTTGGAATTGGGTTAAAAATGTTGTATTTGGGCTTATTGGGCTTGGTTGGGCCAAGTTTGTTTAGGATAATTGGTTGGATCCAATTGAGCCTAAAGTCATTTCCATAAAGTCCAAATATGATTAAATGAGCCTTTAAAAATTTTAATTGGGGCTAAATTGATTTTTGGCAAAGGGTGATTCCTTATTGGGCTTTGGTTGCCAAAGACCATACCTTATAAATTAATTGAAAGCCCATTAGACTTTAATTAAATTGACATTGGATGTTAATTAGGCTTTGAGACCGGTTAAGGTTAGATTTAGAATCTAAGCCGCAAAGGCTCATTAATAAAGTGTAATTATTTAATTTGGAATTAAATAAAGAATTAGTATTGAATGCAAATTAAATTGGATTTAATATTGTAGTTTGATATAATTCAAGAATTCGTACTTTGAGTACTTATTCTTAAACGAGTTGGACTCGCACAAATCAAATCGTGGTTTGAACATTGGATGGTCATTAATTCCAGATTAATTAATTGGATTAGATTGATTGATAACATGCTTTGTGTGAATACATGATGTGATGTATGAATAATGTATATCGGATGGATATTAGATGGGTGAGGGCAATTTTGGAAATTGTTGTAATAAATTTAGAATTTATTAAATTGGACCTGCGTGTCCAGCCTATTACCTCTTGATTCTTTGTATTTCTCTTCTCACATATTCCCCTCAATGTAACTGAGGTTTCTTTAGAAGTGTTATTATTTATCGTGCCTTATTATGCTTTTAGAATGCATACTTAAGGGTGTATGATGAGACATAATCAAAGATAATTAATTGGTTGCCAATTACGCGCGAAAAACCCTCAATAAATATTAAGCATTTTTTCCTTCCATTGAGTGATTCTTACTCAAGATCCAAGATTGGCACTGGTTTGTTGGCCAAAGTCAAGACCTTTGTCCATCGTGGATGTGTTTGAATCATGAAGGCTTTGTTCCATATCGTATGTCTTGTCCAAGTTGTGATTTGTTGGCCAAAGCCAAGATCACTTCTTGTCCATCGACATCGATTACGAAGCTTTCCAAAGTCAATGGGTCCCGCTTAACTGGAATCATTAAGCTTGTTGTGCCAAAGCCAAGGCTTAGTTGATTCAGAGGAAAAAGGTTAGGGAATATATCGGATATATTGGCATATATTAGATATATATTTCGGACTTGGATATCCACCTACTGGATCTAGGAATTGGATAAGATCCAATTGATCTTAGAGATCTACCTAGTTAAATATCATACAACTTTTTGGCCAAAGTCAAGGTTGTATGTTATTTAACGTGATCCTAGCCCACTAGGAAACTAGGTTTCCCGAGTACTCAACAGAGGGTTAGAGGCTCGCCGAAAAAATAGTGGGAGGCAAATATTAAATTTGCAATTTTGTTTAGATACTTGTCAATAAGCGCTCATTTCAGTTTTTCGTCATTTATTAATAAATATATTAGTTGGACTAATATTTAATTGTTGTTTTAAATTAAACAGTTAGACTGTATTCAAACGACTTCAAATTATAGTTGATTATATAATTGGATTATAGTAATCAATATATTTGGATTTAACCAATCAAATTATAGTTGATTATATAGTTAGACTATAATTATCATTATATTTGATTGTACCCGAAATCATTGATTGGATAGTTAGACTATTGGAATCAAGATTACTGAAAGATTAGCGTTTACAATATAATCATAGGTGAAAATGTTTTTAAGCGGCTTTAATTTTCAAATTGGGAATAAAACCTCAGGATAGTCCTGGGAACTGAAAAGTTATTCTATTTGATAGAGCAACCTTTTGGGCCTGAGCCCGAAGTTGAGCAAATAGTAGAACATGATCTTTGGAAGATTCATGTGATGATAACTTTAGTGCTCAATCCATTATGCTTAATGCAATGACACTTTAATTCTGTCATCAGACTAAAGGAATAGATCCTTATAACATGATGATAAAATTAAAGATCTTCATAGATCTATTCTTAGATCTTAGAAGTACAAATTGCAAAAGAAGCTCTTTCGCTCGTGTATGTCAGAGAGTACATCTATCGAGCACTAGGTGTCGCAGATGATTGCTGATATCGATCAGCTAGGTTTGCTGGGCATTACCTACGTGGCCGAGACTACAAAAGATTTGATCTTATAGTCTCTACCCGAAAGCTGGGGGCAGATTCATTGTGAACCAAGAGTAAACTCTTGGAGAGTTGATGGCTATTCTCAAGGAGGCAGAGCCAGAGCTTTTAAAATGGGCAAAGGTAAAATCATCAAATTCTTCTGGGAAGACAAAGGACATATCCCAAGATGTCTGCCTAAATTGTGGCAAATGGGGTCACTAGAAGCGTGACTGCCGTATGGACAATGCAGATGTGAAGGAAGAGAAGACGGGCAAGGCTCCGACTTCAAGTATGTTTGTCATAAATATGTTCACTATTAGTTTCAAAATTGGATTTTTTGATACTAAGTGTTGTACATATATATGTACTGATATACAGAATCTACTGATTAGCAGGAGACTGACTTCAGTTGAGATTGATCTGCGAGTTGGAAACGGGACGAGAGTCGCTGTTTTAACCGTAGAAACCTAAGTTTAGGAACTACCCTTATGGTGTGTACTTAAATTAGGAAACTATTAAAATGTACCTAGTTTGACTAGAAACATTATCTCTATATCTAAGTTTAATTCATTGCGGATATACCTTTATATTCTAGAACACTAAAGTGTTTTATTTTATAAAGATGATATTGAGATAAACACATTAGATGTGAATAACAGTATTTATATTTTGAATATAAATGAATCTCAAACGTATAACATGACAAACAAATAGCTTAAACTAAATTAATCAGATGAGACTTATTTGTGGCATTGTTGTCTGGGACACATTAAACAAGACTCGTATATCCACACTTTTGAAGAGTGGATACTAGGACGGATTTGATTCTAATCAAATAATGTCTACGAATCTAGTTTATTGGGCAAAGTGCCTAAAATACCTTTTACTTGGTAAAAGTGCAAGTGCCACCGATTGGTTAGCCCTCGTTCATAGTGACGTAAGTGGGCCCATGTCTAGCTAGGCTAGAGGTGGATATGAACACTTCGTAACCTTTACGAATGTGGCATCGCGTTATGGTTATGTGTTTCTTTTGAAACACGAATCAAAAACTTTTGATAAATTCAAAGAGTTTCGACACGAAGTAGACATACAGATCGGCTAATTTATAAAACCGTCACGGTTAAACCGTGGTGGAAAATACTTAAGCAAGAAGTTTCTCGATAACCTGAAAGAGTATAGTATTCTTTCACAGTGGACTCCTCCCGGAACACCTCAATTGAGCGGTGTGTCCAAACGGAGAAACCAAATTTTATTGGACATGATGAGGTTAATTATGAGTCACTATGAGCTACCATTTTCCTTCTAGGGATACGCATTAAACAGTGCAATACTTATTTTGAATAAGGTTCCATGAAAATCTGTTTGACAGACTTTATATTAGATATGAACATGAAAGAAACTGGGTTTTCTCATTCCTGAAGATTTGGGAATGCTAGGCAAATGTTTGGATGATACCAAACTAAAACCCAAATCGGATAAGTGCCTAATTTGTAGGTTATCCTAGGGTAACCAAAGTATAGTACTTATACAACTCACATGAGAACAATTTAATTGTTGCTCTCCATGCGGTTTTCCTAAAAGGAATACCTATATGCAATGGTAAGTGGGAGGAAAGTAAAACTCGATGAAAATCAGAGTAATACTATTCCAGGCACCGATTCTTTAACGGAACACAAATAATTCATCAGGGATAAAACTGTACCACAATCTTCAAATACACAAGAACCGCGTAAGTCGGAGAGAGTCAGAAAACAACCTGAGAGGTATGTGTTTCTGATCTAACTTCATGAAGATGTCAATCTTATTGAGGAATACGAATCGACTTCGTATGAGGAAGTGATACAAGGTATCGACTCCTTTCATGGCAAAGTGTCATGAAATCCGAAATAGATTCCATGTATACCAACTAAGTTTGGACACTAGTTGATGTACCGGAAGGCATTGTGCCTATTGGTACTATATGTGTCTTCAATGAAGACATACATAGATGGCAACATACCAACGTACAAAGCTAGGCTTGTAGCGAAAAGGTATTGTTATCAATATTATGTCGATTACGACGAAACCTTTTAACTCGTTGCTATGGTTAAATCCATTTGGATAATGCCTGCTAATGCTGGATGTTTCATTTATGAAATATGGCAGTTGGAATGTCAAAATCGTTTTCCTTAAAAGGAAACCTTTTGGAGGATGTTTACAACATCCTGACGGTTTTGTCATGAAAGGATTGCAAGTTAAATCGATCCATTTATTGATTGAAGCAAGCATTACGTTCTTGGAACTATCGTTTTGATGTAATCATAATGGTATATGATTTAATTCAATAAGAAAATGATTCTTGTGTATATAAGGAGATTAGTGGGAGCGCACTGACAATGATTGTCCTAAATAATGATGATATATCATTTCTTGGAAATGATATTCCCATAATACAATCGGTGAAAGCTTGGCTTTAATGAAAATTCTTCGTAGAATACTTGGGAGAGACAACATTTATTCTAGGAATAAGGATCTACTGGATAGATCTAAAAGTTGTTGGCACTCTCCGAGAACTCGTACATTGAAATAAATGTACGCGACATGGTGTCTCATATGCTTTGAGCATATGGAGTCACAATCAGGCCAATCCAAGTAATAGTCACTGGATTGATGTTAAGAACATCCTTAAGTATCTTAGATGAACTAAGGATGCTTTCTCAAGCTATGGAGAATGAGAACTTGAAGTGACTGGGTTCACCGTTGCAAGTTTCCTAACCGACAAAAACGACTATAAGTCATAATAAGGGTACTATATAGTTTGAATAACGGAACAGTGAGCTGGAAATCTTCCAAGCAAGATATTGTTTCCGCATAAACAACAAAAGCAGAATATTGTTACAGCTGAGGCAGCAATAGAAGCGATTTGGATCTATAATAATCCTAATTAGATTAGGTGTAGTTCTGTTAGTGGCTGAGCTAGGCTACAGCACAGGCTAAAGAATTAATGGTCTCATCAAAGATCCAAATATATACTTCAATTATTTCATCTGATTCGTCGGATCATACATCGTGGCGATGTGATGATCGAATAAATCACATCAGATGATAACATTGCCAATCCGCTGATGAAAGTTATTTCTCAATAGAAGTTTGAGCGACCCGTACATAGTTCAAGTGTAGGACACTTGAGTGATTGGCTATAGGCCAAGTGGGAGATTGTTGGACAATTATGACCAATAGCATCACTATTTGTACAGAACATGGTGTTGTTGTACAAATTAACTATGTGACAAAGGAAATTGCTCTTTTATCATTTGTAATTGGATTACCAAGATATATAAATGATAAAAGTCCATATGATTAGTACCGGATTAATAAGATATAAGACAATATTAATCCACTAAGGTTTAATCATTAAAATATCCCTAGTCGTAGTATTATCGAGATTGGACATCGATAATGCGGAATAGACTAGTATTGCACTTGTGCGCGTTGTGGGAGCATAACAGCATAGTTCTCATAGATTTAAGTATTGGATACTTATGCAAGTGTGATAGGAGGTTGTTTTTACCGATGGTACGGAAACAGCTTCACTCTGGATAGACCCCTCGGAATTCCATTGGTAGTATGACTATGTGTCTATGGAAGTCCAAATCAGGGTATGTGTATTTGTCTTAACCTGAGACTTGCATGTGATCATCCGATACTGGACATAAATACGCAATACTACGTATACTACGTCTGATATAGATTCTTTATTCCTGTAAGGATGTTTCTGGAGAATTGGGTAGGCATGGTGCTTTGCTAGAAGCCAACCTTGTCTTGTAAATTGGTACAAACGTAGTACGAGGTACTTACGTGTTCGGATAGTCCGACGACCGAATTTACTGCCAACATATCCGGGGATCTCATGGGTCGCTTCCCGAAGATTCACCGATGACGTATGACTCGCACTTTTAATTAATCTGGGATTAATTGGATGAGAGAGAAAATTAATCTGGGATTAATTGCGGAGATATTTTATCTGGGATAAAATATCAATTTAAGAGAGAACGATTAATTTGGAATTAATCGGTTAAATTAATATATTCGATATATTAAACGAAATTGGATTTCGACGCGGAATTAAAATTAGATTTTAATTCGGGAGAACGAATTAATATAGAATTAATTCGTTAGCGACGTGAATAGTGACTTCGCTAGGCGTAATCATTTAATTACAACGCAACGGAAAATTCGTTAATTTGGAATTAGCGAACCCGAGCCCGGAATTATTTTCGAGCGCATTCGCATTTCAAATTCGAGTGCGGCACGCAAGTCAAATCAATTGTCAAATCATTAGTCGCATCAAGCGTCAAATCATTTGTCACTTTGAGTGATGTGACTTGACAACTTGATTGATAGATGTGACTTGATGGGAGTTGTTGAAAAGCTTTTAAAAGCTTGAGTGACATATATTATTATTATATGTTAAATTGATTTTAGAAATCAATTACACTTGACACAATTTTTTAACTATTCTCTCTCTCCATTTTCTTCTTCATCTCACGCCCTTGGAGGGCATTCTTTCTTTTTTTTCTTGGCAGTGAACTGCCGTGGAAATGGAGGAAGAAAAGGGAAGCAAGTGCGATAATTGTGGCAAAAATCATGAGAGCTAGCACTCCGAGAGACATGCGAAGGTGATAGGGAAGTCCACCCATGAGCCGGGAATCACCACGACGAAGCTTGGATCTTGGAAGATGATTCAAAGGCCAAAAATGAGGAGCAAAACAGCAGCCACTGCCGAGTAGAAAACAGTGAGCAGAAAGTTCATTTTTGTTCGTCAAAGAGTCGCTCAACCGATCGATGTGAGTATTCTGCGACTTTCTCGATTGTATTCACACATGTTCATGCTTGTTTATTGATCTTTGGGACCTTTAGAAACTCCAACATCGTACGAGGCAGACACAATTCCAGCCCCATGCCTAGCACGTGACATCCGATACTGGATCGTAATACGTAAAACTATGTATACTACGCCTGATACAGATTATATATTCCTTTAAGAATATTTCTGGAGAATTGGGTAGGCATGGTGCTTTGCTAGAAGCCAACCATGTCTTGTAAATCGGTAAAAACGTAGTACTAGGTACGTACGTATTTGGATAGTCCGACGACCGGATTTACTGCCAACATATCCAGGGATCTCATGGGTCGCTTCCCAAAGATTCACCGATGATGTATGACTCGAACATAATTAATCTGGGATTAATTATTAGAGAGAAAAAATTAATCTAGGATTAATTACGGAGATATTTTATCTGGGATAAAATACTATTTAAAGAGAGAGAGAACGATTAATTTGGAATTAATCGATAAAATAATATATTCGATATATTAAACGAAATTAGATTTCGACGCGGAATTAAAATTGGATTTTAATTCGGGCAAACGAGTTAATTTAGAATTAATTCGTTAGTGACGTGAATAGTAATTTTGCTAGGCATGATTATTTAATTAAATTTGATTTAATTACGTCGCAACGGAAAATTCGTTAATTCGGAATTAGCGAAACCGAGCCCAGGATTGTTTGCGGGCCCACTCGGATTTTGAATCAAGTGGGGCCCACATGTCACATCACAAGTCACATCACTTGTCACTTTAAATTAACTTTATGGTGATGGGTTTTGGTGAGTTAGTGAAGACTTGTTTTACAATCCAAATTGTAATGATGGAAGACATATACCAAATATTGGTTTTGGTATATCTTGATTTTGGTTTTTGAAATCAATATACACAACTTTCCTTCTCTCTCTCTTCTCCCACCTCTCAAGCCCAAGTGCAGTTTTTTTTCTCCCAAAATTTTCTAAGGCTTGGCCGAATTTCTAGAGTGAAAAAGGGAAACAATTTTTTGCAAATTTTCCAAGTGCTAGCACACTAAAGAGATCATTCAAATGTGATAGGGAAACCCATCTATGAGCATGGAATCATTCACAAAGCTTGGAGCTTGAAGATCAAAATCAAAGGGGTTTGGCCGAATCACACAAGGAGGAAACGCTTGGAGCAGAATTTTTTTTTTGAGGTTCATCGCATCCAAAAGCTGATCAAAGTGAGTATTTCCGCTACTTTACTTTGTTGTATTCGCACATTTCATTGCTTAATTTGATCTTGGTTTGACCTAGAAAACCCAACATAAGCTTCGTCTAATGCTCGGGGACTTCTTGAGTGGGTTTCGGCCCATCAAACAATTCTCTCACTAAGGCTTAAAAACCTAAAAGATTTCCTTTTCAAATTGGTATAGGCTCACCGGAGGATGCTCCTGCCAAGACTTAGGCAAGTTTGTTTTTTTTCCTTTATTTAGGGCACTAAGCTCTTCGAGCCATAACTTTCATGGATATTTCTGTCTCTGGTTGGACGGAGGGTACAAGAGTAACTCCGATAATTATCCCATCTCAATTTCATTAAGTACTTTGTGTATATCATTTAATACATTGTTCATAGTTATACAGACTTATACATTATTTGCTTTTAAATTGTATTTTTGCCTATCGTAATAAGACTTTAACATTTACAAGTTATATTACATTACAAAAGTAAAATTTCTTGGGCTTAGAGATATTCCAAGTGGACGAAATGGGTTGCTCTTACAATATTCCAAGAATAAAGGCTCTTTATCCCATGACCTTTGAGATCTTGTAGGGGTCTTCCCACATTTCAGCAAGCTTTTTGGTGTTTGGTTCCCTCTCAATGTCTAGAGCTTCTCGGAAGACCAAATCACCTTGGAAAAACTTTATGTACCGGACTATCATATTGTATTGCTTTTCCAAATGTATCACGTATGCTTCTAAATCATCGATCATTATTTCCAAATTTTATCATGCAATGACTCCTCGCATGTTCTCAAAAGTCTTTTGTTTTAAATCCATTCTATTTTCAAAGAATGAGCATTGTCTAAACTCATAATTCAATTCCAACAAAGGTTTCACCTTTAAAATGTTTCCTCATGTGTGTGTGATTCTTTTACAAAGAATTATGTGCAATCCGGATTGGTTTATACTGGCGCTAAGTGTACACTAGTACTAGCACTAGCACTTAAGTTCATTTTCATCTTTTCCTGGGTCAATGTAATCTAACATCTAGTTATAGATCCAAATGATTTCAGAATTTGTAGGGTTTATTTTTGTATCTAACTTCATTGAGTAGTCAATTTGTCTTTTGATGCAAAGATTTCACATTTGTGATGCTAGTTGATTGCTCAACAATTTCACCAACTCAAGTTACTTTGCACACTCTATATTTGAGTTTTCGTTTGATGCAAAAGTACTTATGGGGTTTATGATACTCCTGATTACTAGACATTCTAAACAACGGAGTAGGTTTTGTGGGATTCATCATTTTTATCTTTTATTTTTTATCTTTTTCTTTTTATTTTTCTTTTTTCACACAATTTCTTTCTTTTCATTTGCGTTATCTCTTTAACCTAGCATCCTCTTGGTCTTAACTTTGGAAAATGGTCAAATGAATGTCAAGTGTTTTGATCATATGTACAAGTCATGCCAGTATAAATTATTTCTAAGTTAGCAATGTAATTTTAAGTGCAAGTATTTAGTGCGCATTTTTGGATAGCATTCTGCTAGTGATTCCAAGGTTGAAGGATTGACTTAAGGATTTAGACATGCTTATCTTTTGTTAAGAGACGAAAAGTTTTACAAAATCAAACTTATTTTTTTTTTAAAAAAAATGAGTCATTACATGACAGAAAGTAAAGATTTAAAATGTGATGATTTGAAATCCGGCTACTGCATGGTCGCGGTTCCTTCAAGGTCTGGTATTATGCCAGTGTCAATCTTATTCTGGATTTCATGTCAAGGCTGTTGGACAATTATGACCCATATTGTCACTATTTGTACAAATCATTGTGTTGTTGTACAAATTAACTATGTGACAAAGGAGATTGCACTCTTATCATTTGTGATTAGATCACCTAGATGTATAAATGATGAGAGGTCTTTGTGATTTGTTCCTGGACTGAGAATGATATGAGACAGTATCAGTCTGCGGATGATAAATCATTAAATATCCCTAGTCAGAGTATTATCGAGATTGGACATCGATAAATACGTAAAAGACTAGTATTACACTTATGCGCGTTGTGAGGGCACAACGACATAGTTCTCATATATTTGGGTATATGATACTCAAGCAAGTGTAATATGAGGTTGTGTTTTACCGATGGTACGGGAAACAGCTTCGCTCTGGATAGACCGCCTCGGAATTCCATTGGTAGTATGACTATGTGTCTATGGAAGTCCAAAATCAGGGTAGGTGTATTTGGTCTTAACCTGAGACTTGCGACGCTAATACTTACGACAATCAATATACTTTGGTTGAGGTCGTCCAGGGCTTTAACAGGTTATGTGTACGCCAATACTGGGTATATTGAGACTCGTAGTGTGTTGGGTGAAATGTCAAGACGGAAGTGTCACTCCAGTCATATGGAGATGATGGTCACGTAGGATACGGGACTGGTTCTCTTAAATGCTGCAGCTATCAGGATAAAATGACAAGGTCAAGTTTATCCGATTATAGAGACTAGTCACCAAACATCTGACATGTGCTTCGTACGGGGCAGACACAATTCCAGCCCCAGGCCTAGCACATGATCATCCGATACTGGACAGAAATACGCAATACCACGTATACTACGCCTGATACAGATCTTTTATTCCTGTAAGGATATTTCTGGAGAATTGGGTAGGCATGGCGTTTTGCTAGAGGCCAACCTTGTCTTTTAAATCGGTATAAACGTAGTACTTGGTACTTACGTGTTCGGATAGTCCGACGACCAAATTTACTGCCAACATATCCGGGGATCTCATGGGTCGCTTCTCAAAGATTCACCGATGACGTATAACTCGCACTCTAAATTAATCTGGGATTAATTAGAAGAGAGAGAAAATTAATCTGGGATTAATTGCGGAGATATTTTATCTGGGATAAAATATCATTTAAAGAGAGATAACGATTAATTTGGAATTAATCGATTAATTAATAAATTCGATATATTAAATGAAATTAGATTTCGACGCTGAATTAAAATTATATTTTAATTCGAGTGAACGAATTAATTTAGAATTAATTCGTTAGCGACGTGAATACTGACTTCGCTAGGCGTAATCATTTAATTATGACGCAACGGAAAATTCGTTAATTTGGAATTAGCGAACCCGAGCCCGAGATTATTTGCGAGCACATTCGCATTTCGAATTTAAGCGCGGCATGCAAGTCTCACATGAAGCGTCAAATCACATGTCACTTTGAGTGATGTGACACTTGATTGATTGATGTGATTGATTGAAGGTAATTGTTGTAGTTGTTGGAAAGTTTTGCCTTTGACTTTTTGGTAGCCAAAAAGTGGTAAATCATTTGTTTTATTTTTGGAAAATATAAATGGGTATTAGATACACATTTTACAAATTAAACACAACTTTTTCCATCTCTCTTCTCTCTCATTTGGACGCCCAAAGGGCTGTGTAAGAACTGCTCACTGGTTCTTCAAAATGCCGAGTAGTAGGGAAGCATAGAGTAGGATTTTGTGCCAAAATCTCAAGTGCTAGCACACTTACGAGACATGCGAAGGTGATTGGGAAGTCCACCCATGAGCCGGGAACCGTTTGACGAAGCTCGGAGCTTGACGAAGGACCCAAACGAAGGCCAAACCAGTAAGTAAATCTGCTCACTACCGAATGCAGTGAATGAGGAAGGAAAAAGTTTTGTTCACCTCCGCGTCGCTCAACCGATCGATGTGAGTATTCCGCAACTTCTTCGATGTGTATTCGCACTTCAATCATGCTTATAATTGATCTTGGGACCTTAATAGAAACCAACAATGGCATCTAGAGCAAGCTTTGAGCATGAAAAAGTTTAGGGTTAAAATTTGGGTAAATTTGTATTTGAGCATGATTTGAATAAATTGGATGTTTGAGTATGCTTAATACATGTTGAATTGAAGTTTGATTGGATCAATTTCAAGAAAATTGATTTGGAATAATTTTCCCCAAATTTTCTATGTTGGCCGAATGCCTTAGCCCTAAAATGTCTTGGTGAATTTTTAATTTTTGATCATTGGATGACTTGAATCAATTGGGAATGATGATTTAATGTCGATTGTGAGTTTAATTGGATTGAAACCGTATCGGACAAAAATTATCCATTTATTGCCGATAGTTAGAGCATGATTATTGGGTTTGATTTTAATCAAAATGTGTTGGACATGTGATGATGAAAATGAGTATGATTAGTTATGTTAATTAATGTTTCAGAAATGTTAATTGGGTAATTAATTGTGAAATGCACTTTATGTAATTAAATTGTGAAATTGAGTTTTTGTGATTTAATTATAATTGGGCCTTAAAATTGGATTTGGGCTTGTTATGTTGTAATTGGGCTTGTTGGGCTTTGTTGTACAAAGTTGGGTTTAGGCAAAATTGGTTGGATCCAATTGGACCCCAAAACCGCATCCATAAAGCCCAAATGCGACTTAATGGACCTTTAAAGTTTAATTGGGCCTACTGGGCCAAAATTGATTTTTGGGCTTATGGGGTAATTCCCGGATTGGATTTTGGTTATTCGGTTTGACCCGAGTTAACCAAAAGTCCACGCTGTAAGAAATTAATTAAAAGCCCATTGGACTTTAATTAAATTGACGTTTGACGTTAATCGGGCTTTGAGACCTGTAACGATTAAATTTGGAATTTAAGTCGTAAAGGTTCGTAATTAAAGTGTAGTATTTAATTTGGAATTAAATAGTGAATTAGAATTGAATGCGTATTAAATTGGATTTAATTATGTAGTTTAATTTAATTCGAGAATTTATACTTTGAGTACTTATTCGCAAAACGAGTTTGACTCGAGCAAAATCAAATCGTTGTTTGAACATTGGATGATCACTAATTATCAGATTAATAAATTTGATTAGATTGATTGATAACATGCTTGTGTGAATACATGGTTGCGATGCATGAATAATGTATATCGGATGGATATTAGAAGGGTGAGACAATTTTAGAAATTGTTGTAATAAATTTGATTTATTAATTGGACCTGCGTGTCCAGCCTTATTACCTCTCATTTCTTTGTATTCTCTTCTCACATATTCCCCTCAATGTAAATGAGGTTTCTTTAGAAGTGTAGTGTAATGGGTATAAGTAATACATGTGCTGCGGCGGGAGAGAGAAAGAGAGAGATTTGATCTAGGATCAATGTGTAAAGTATCCATCCGCATATCATTATTATTTTTCATATGCGCTTATTATGTGTTTAGAATGCATGTTTAAGGGTGTATGATGATGAGACCTTAACAAAGATAATAAATTTGTTGTCAATTTGCACTCGAAAAACCCTCCCAAAATATTAAGCGTTTTTCCTTCCATTGAGTGATTCTCACTCAAGATCCGAGACTGGCATTGCCTTGTTGGCCAAAGTCAAGGCCTTTGTCCATCGAGGATGTGTTTGAATCACGAAGGCTTTGTTCCATATCAGTGTCTTGTCCAAGTTGTGGTTTGTTGGCCAAAGTCAAGACCACTTCTTGTCCATCGACATTGATTATGAAGCTTTCCATGGTCAATGGGTCGCGCTTGACTGGGATCACTAAGTTTGTTGTGCCAAAACCAAGGCTTAGTTGATTCAGAGGAAAATGGTTAGGTAATACATTGGATGTATTGGCATATATAAGATATATGTTTCAGACTTGGATGTCCCCCTACCAGATCTAGGAATTGGATTGGATCCAATCGATCTTAGAGATCTACCTAGTTAATTATCATACAATTTGTTGGCCAAAGTCAAGATTGTGTGATATTTAACGAGATCCTAGCCCACTAGGAAACACGGTTTCCCGAGTACTCGACGGAGGGTTAGAGGCTCGCCGAAAAATAGTGGGAGGTAAGAATTGAATTTGTAATATTCGTTTAATTACTTGCCATACGCGCTCATTCAAATATCATTCGTCAAAGAAATTAAATGTTAGTTGGACTAATATTTAAATTGTTGTTTTAATAAATAGTTGGACTATATTCAAACTATTCATTTATAATTGATTTTATAATTGGATTATAGTAATCAATATTATTGATTTTAATCTATTAAATTATAGTTGATTAAATAGTTGGACTATTGTAATCATATAATAATAGTACCTTAATCGTTGATTAAATAGTTGGACTATTAGAATCAAGATAAAATTGAAAGATTGGCATTTAAAACATAATCCTAGGGAAAATGTGTTTAAATGGTTTAATTTTCAAATTGGGAATAAATTTCAGGATGGTCCTGGAAAAATAATAAGTTACCTTATTTGATAAAATAACATATTATGCCTAAGTCCGGAGTTAAGCATACAGTAAAGCATAATCTTTGGAAGATTATGTAATGATAACTTAAGTGCTTAATCCATTAAGCTTGTCGTAGTAGACTCCTTAATTTCTGAATCAGAACTAAGGATTAGATCCTTAAAGTATGATACTGAAATTGAAGGATCTTCGTAAATCTTTGTTTAGATTTTAGAAGTACTAAAATTGCAATAATAATTCATGGAGAATTAATGACTATTCTCAATTAGACAAAGTCAACATTTGCAATAAGACAAGTAGCGCAAGGCGCACCTTACTTCGATATTCTAGAAGACCAAGGTTTGGCCAAAGGCTTCTGGAGTGTTGAAACTGGCAAAGGCAAAATCATTATAGTCTTCTGGGAAGATAAAGGACATATCCCAAAATGTCTGCACAATTGTGGCAAACGGGATCGCGGAAGCGTGACTGCCGTTTGGACAAAGCAGACATAAAGGAATTGAAGAACGAGCAAGGCTCTAACTTCAAATATGTTTGTCAACATTATGTTCACTACTAGTATTAAAATTAGATTTTAAATACTTAGTGTGATACATAAATATATATTGATGTTCAGAATCTGTTTTGAACAGGATACTGACTTCAATTGAGATTTATCTGCGGATAGGAAACTGGACGAAAGTCGCTGTTTTAACCGTAGATACCTAAGTTTAGGAACTACCTTCGGGTGAGTACTTAAATTAGGAAACTGTTATAATGTAACTAGTTTGACTAGAAACATTATCTCTATATCAGTGTTTAATCTGTTGCGGATGAACCTTTATATTCTAGAACACTAAAGTGTTTTACTATATAAAGATGATATTGAGATAAACACATAAGATGTGAATAACAGAATTTATATTTTGAATATAATAAATCTCGAATATATAAACATGACAAACAAATAGCTCATACTGATTTGATCAGAATAAATATATTGTGGCATTGTTGTCTGAGACACAATTAAACAAGACTCGTATATCCACACTTTTGAAGAGTGGATACTAGGACTGTTTTGATTCCAATCAAATAAAGTCTACGAAACTAGTTTATATGGCAAAGTTCCTAAAACACCTTTACTTGGTAAAAGTGTAAATGCCACCGACCTGTTAGCCCTAGTTCATAGTGAAGCAAGTGGGCCCATGTCTAGCTAGGCTAGATATGGATATGAATATTTCGTGACCTATACGGATGTGGCATCGCACAATGGTTGTGTGTTTCTTTTGAAGAACACAAATCAGAAACTTTTACAGTTTCGACACGAAATAGACAAACAGATCGGCTATAGTATTATACCATCACGGTAAGACCGTAATGGAAAATACTTAAGCAATAAGTTTCTTATACACTTGAAAGATTATAGTATTCTTTCAAATGAGGAATCCTCCCGGAACACGTCAGTTTGACGGTGTGTCCGAACTGAGTAACCGAATTTTGTTGGACATGATAAGGTTAATCATGAGTAGCTCTGAGCTACCATTTCCTTCAACGGATAAGCTTTAAACAGTGCAATAAATTATTTAGAATAAGGTTCCATCATAATCTGTTTGACAGATATCATATTAGATATGAACGGGAAGGAAACCGGGTTTCTCATTCCTGAACATTTGGGTATGCTAGGCATATGTTTGGATGATACCAAACTAAAACCCAAATTGGATAAGTGCCAATTGTAGGTTATACTAGGGATACCATAAGTATTGTACTTGTACATCTCACTAGAGAACAATTAGATTGTTGCTCACCATGCAGTTTTCCTAAGAGGAATACTGATATACAGTGGTAAGTGGGAGGATAGTAAAACTCGATGAAAATCGGAGTAATACTATTCAAGGCACCCATTCCTAATGGAACACAAATAGTTCATCAAGGATGAAACTATTACCATTAATCCTCGAATACACAAGAACCGCGTAGGTCGGAGAGAGTCAGAAAACCACCTGGGTATGGGTTTCTGATCTCACCTCATAAAGATGTCTATCTTATTGAGGTATACCAACTGACTACGTATGAGGAAGTGATACAAGGTATCGACTCCCTATTATCGCAAAGTGTCATGAGTCCGAATTGGATCCCATGTATATCAACAAGTTTGGATACTAGTTGATGTACCGCAAGGCATTGTGCCTATTGGTACTATATAAGTCTTCGAGGAAGACATACATGGAAGGCAACATACCAACGTACTAAGATAGGCTTGTAGCGGAAAGGTATCGTTATCAACATTTTGTCGATTTCGATTCAACCTTTTACCTGTTGCCACTGTAAATCCATTTGGATAATGCTTGCTAAAGCTGCATGTTTCATGTATGAAATATGTCAGCTTAACGGAAAAATCACTTTCCTGAAAAGGAAACCTTTAGGAGGATGTTTATAACATCCTGTCGGTTTTGTCGTACCTAAAACTAGCAAACAAGGTTTGCGGGTTATTCGATCTATGTTTGGATTGAAGCAAGCATAAGTTCTTGGAATTATCGTTCTGATGTAATCATAATAGTTTATGATTTAATTCAAAACAAAAATGATTCTTGTGTATATAAGAAGGTTAGTGGGAGTGCACTGACAGTGGCTGTCCTATAAATAATAATAATATTTCATTCTTTGGAAATGATATTCCCATAATAACTATCGGTGAAAGGTTGGCTTTCGAGAAAATTCTCTGTGGAACTGTACATTGAAAAATGTACGCTACCTGGTGTCTCATACACTTTGAGCATATGAAGTCACAAACAGGCAAATCCAAGTGATAGTCACTGGATTGAAGTTAAGAACATCCGTTAGTATCTTAGAGAACTAAGGATGCTGTCTTAATCTATGGAGAATGAGAACTTGAAGTGACTGGGATCACTGTAGCAAGTTTCCCAAATCGATAAGACGACTAAAAGATGCAAAAGGTACTACACAGTTTGAATAACGGTACAGTGAGCTGGAAATCTTCCAAGCAAGATACTGTTACCGAATAAATAACAAATGCGGGTTATTGCTGCAGCTGAAGCAGCAATAGAAGCCTTCTCGGTCGATAAACAAATCTAATTGGATTAGATATAATTATGTTAGCAGTTGAGCTAGGCTCGAGCACAGGCTAAAGAATTAATGGTCTCATCAACGATCCAGATACATACTTCAACTATTCATCTGATTCGTTCGGATCATACATCGTGGGGATGTGATGATCGAATAAATCACATCAGATGATAATCATGCAAATCCGCTGACAAAAGCCTTTTCTCAGCAGTTTGAGCCAACCGTACATAGTTCGGGTGTTAGACACTCGAGTGACTGGCTATAGGCCAAGTGGGGGATTGTTGGACAATTATGACCCATAGTGTCACTATTTGTACAGATCATTGTGTTGTTGTACAAATTAACTATGTGACAAAGGAGATTGCACTCTTATCATTTGTGATTAGATCACCTAGATGTATAAATGATGAGAGGTCTTTGTGATTTGTTCCTGGACTGAGAATGATATGAGACAGTATCAGTCAGCGTAGGATAAATCATTAAATATCCATCGTCAGAGTATTATCGAGATTGGACATCGATAAATACGTAAAAGACTAGTATTACACTTGTGCGCGTTGTGAGGGCACAACATCATAGTTCTCATATATTTGGGTATAGGATACTCATGCAAGTGTAATAGGAGGTTGTGTTTTACCAATGGTATGGGAAACAACTTCGCTCTGGATAGACCCCCTCGGAATTCCATTGGTAGTATGACTATGTGTTTATGGAAGTCCGAAATCAGGGTAGGTGTATTTGGTCTTAACTTGAGACTTGCACCGCTAATACTTGCGACAATCAATATACTTTGGTTGAGGTCGTCCAGGGCTTTAACAGGTTATGTGTACGCCAATACTGTTTATATTAAGAATCGTAGTGTGTTGGGTGTGATGTCAAGACGGAAGTGTCACTCCAGTCATATGGAGATGATGGTCACGTAGGATACGGGACTGATTCTCTTAAATGATGCAGCTATCGGGATAAAATGACAAGGTCAGGTTTATCCGATTATAGAGACTAGTCACCAGACACCCGACATGTGCTTCGTACGGGGCAGACACAATTCCAACCGCAGGCCTAGCACGTGATCATCTGATACTGGACAGAAATACACAATACCACGTATACTACGCCTGATACAGATCCTTTATTCCTGTAAGGATATTTTCGGAGAATTGGGTAGGCATGGCGCTTTGCTAGAGGCCAACCTTGTCTTTTAAATCGGTATAAACGTAGTACCTGGTACTTACGTGCTCGGATAGTCCGACGACCGAATTTACTGCCAATATATTTGGGGATCTCATGGGTCGCTTCCCAAAGATTCACCGATGACGTATAACTCGCACTCTAAATTAATCTGGGATTAATTATAAGAGAGATAAAATTAATCTGGGATTAATTGCGGAGATATTTTATCTGGGATAAAATATCATTTAAAGAGAGATAACGATTAATTTGGAATTAATCGATTTCATTAATATATTCGATATATTAAATGAAATTAGATTTCGACGCGGAATTAAAATTAGATTTTAATTTGGGGGAACAAATTAATTTAGAATTAATTCGTTAGCGACGTGAATAGTGACTTCGATAGGCGTAATCATTTAATTACGACGCAACGGAAAATTCGTTAATTTGGAATTAGCGAACTCGAGCCTGAGATTATTTGCGAGCGCATTCGCATTTCGAATTCGAGCGCGGCACGTAAGTCAAATCAAGCGTCAAATCACTAGTCGCATCTAGCGTCACATCAAGCGTCAAATCACATGTCACTTTGAGTGATGTGACACTTGATTGATTGATGTGATTGATTGAAGGTAGTTGTTGTAGTTGTTGGAAAGTTTTGCCTTTGACTTTTTGGTAGCCAAAAAGTGGTAAATCATTTGTTTTATTTTTGGAAAATATAAATGGGTATTATATACACATTTTACAAATTAAACACAACTTCTCTCCATCTCTCTTCTCTCTCATTTGGACGCCCAAAGGGTTGTGTACAAACTGCTCATTGGTTCTTCAAAATGTCGAGCAGTATGGAAGCATAGAGTGGGATTTTGTGGCAAACTCTCAAGTGCTAGCACACTTACGAGACATGCGAAGGTGATAGGGAAGTCCACCCATGAGTCGGGAATCGTTCGACGAAGCTCGGAGCTTGACGAAGGACCCAAACGAAGGCCAAACCAGTGAGTAAATCTGCTCACTGCCGAATGCAGTGAAGGAGGAAGGAAAAAGTTTTGTTCGCCTCCGCGTCGCTCAACCGATCGATGTGAGTATTCCGTAACTTCTTCGATGTGTATTCTCACTTCAATCATGCTTATAATTAATCTTGGGACCTTAATAGAAACCAACAAATGCGGGCACATCCATCCGTCTCATGCCCTGAGAACTGGTGAAATGTCCAGTACAGGGTTGGGTCAAGTTTTCTTGGCAGTGGATTTTGTATAGGCTTTGGATCTAACGGTTTTAGTAGGCTTTGTCTTTCAATCTCATCAAGTATCTATGACATTGGTTTCCCAAGGTTGGAGAAATGTTATTTTTGGACGGTGTTTGTTGTTCTATATCATAAGCCTCTTTCATTGCTCTTCTTACGATGCTATTGGCCGTAGGGCTTCCTATACTTATGCCTTTCATTATTTGTTTGGGCTCTAACCGTCTATGGTGTCGTCTAGTTATTCATAGCAGTGGTCAAAGTTAGTAGTTGTTCAACTTATCCTTTATTTGGTCTATGAGAGAACTGTTACTGTTAGACATTCTTAACTTTTGTTGATCGACCTCTAACTAATTCAACAGACTGATATGATGGCTGCAAAAAAATATTAGTATGCAATGTAATGCATGAAATGAATGAAATGTGTTGGATGCTCAATTAGAATCTTCCAATCTTATTTCTCCCCCACACGTGTTAAGTCTCATATATGCCCTAGATTTGGCTTAACTTATGTACCAACGAAGGGTACATAAGTTCGTTCTCTCCTATGCTACAAAGTAAACATTGGCTACTTTGGTTCCATTCCATCGCTAAAAGACAAAGGCCGCTCATTTACAAGAAATGATTATACCTAATACGGGGATCGTGCCATTACATAAAAGTGATGAATTAGACTCATGGACTGTCTACAGAGAGTGAAGACTCCACCATAATAAATGCAAATATTAAATAGATGGGAAATAAAATAAATTATGGGGTTTAAGTATTATATGTGCTAGTCAATATAGATCCATGACGGCAGATCCAAGGGCTGTCTACAGAAATTCAAGACTCCCACAAAAATTAAAAATAATATAAATACAAATATTAATTAGGAAATAACAAAATCCATATTTATAATATAAGTAAAAAATTATTTATATTTTTGTACCAAAAGCTTCACCCTGTTGCCCCAATTGGAAATAAATTAGCTACTTATGATTTGAATAAAAACACCAATAATTTTATTAATAAAAGAAAAAAATTATAAAAAAGATTGAAAAATAAAACACAAAAAACTGAGCATCCAAAACAGTATTTTTCCTACTCAGTTATTAAAAATCACAATAAAAATATATAAACATAAATTTAATTATTATTTCATAAATGTAATAAATTAAGGGGATTAATGAAATTACAAGTGTAAAATGATTAATTTCTCTTTTATTAAATGTACACTTTTTAATGTTCATCGCACCCCCAACCAGCTTATTACTAGTCCTAGTAATTTAAGCGAAAACTTAAAAGACAAATTCTTATCCAAGTTAATATTTATTTTCTTTCTTTCTAAATTAGCATATAAGCAAATTCTCATATTCTTTTTACCATTCTTCCATACACACATGAGACAAAGTATTAATCAATTCATTGTGCCCACAATATTCTTAGGTCTTGTTAAAAAAATAATATTTTTGTACTAAAGTTATTTTAGAGTTCACACCATTTTCTCAATGGTAGTTTATGCAAAAAATAGTTTTTTTTTTGAAATAAAACATCTTCAATCCTTATAATGAGCTTCGAGCCAGTAACTCCCAAACAATTTGACTTTAAAACACTAGGTGTTAAGATACCTCTACAGACTTAATTGGTCGGATTTTAGATGTTAAGAAGAAATAATGTCTGATTTTTTTAAGCTTTCTCCTTAACCCATGTAACGAGATTTGGGCCAGTGACTCCAGACCAGTTGGCCTTAGGACAGTAAGTGTTAAAACACCCCTATGGACTTAATTGCTCTAGTTAGAGAGGCTACGAAATCGAACTTATTCACCATTTTTTTAAAATCAACTCAAGCTCTACCGTTTTATATGAACAATCATTGTTTGCTGAGACAATATGTCCAATTACTAAGTAAAAACTTGATTATTATTATTATTATTATTATTATTATCAATTTTTTTAATCCAACTCAAGCTCTATCATTTTACGTGAACAATCACTTCTTGCTGAGGAATGTTGTCTAGTTACTAAGTAAAAACTTGATTATTATTATTATTATCAATTTTTTTAATCCAACTCAAGCTCTATCATTTTACGCGAACAATCACTACTTGCTGAGGAATGTTGTCTGGTTACTAAGTAAAAACTTGGTTTGTGTTTTTTTGAATAAAAGAATAAAAATTTCATTGCCTTTAGGTGCTACCTCCAACAAACTAAATAACAGAATATTATAAAATTTTCACTTATAGCCCACGATCATATGTTGCCGTGTATGTTGATAATACCTGTCAATTAAGCTTATGGAAATCAAATTTAATCAATATTATGGAGAATTCACAAATTTGAATGATTAAAAAAGAAATAAACAAAGATAATTTGTTACGAAATAAATTGAGATGCGTTTCAAAAATGAAAACTCCTTACACAACCATCTCTGAACAATAATTCGACATGGTTTGTCAAAAAAAAATTAAGACACACAAAACAATAACATCAAAAATATTTTTTTCACACAAAATAAAACCATTCTAGTTAACTATCTCCTTCCCCAAAATAAATTGAGACATGTTCTTCAATGTCTGAATAAGAAGAAGTTGAGTTTAGAAGACATCACATGGTTAGTATGGAATTGACAATTGTATCTATGCACTACTACTAAAAATAAGGTTACATATTAAAACAATAAAAGGAAATCAAAACAACAAATGATATGTACTGGTAATTGTGATTGTGGCTCACTATTCCTTTGATTTTACGTCAAGTAATGGCTTGAACACCCTCTATGGGTCGGGGATATGCTTCCCATCCAATTTCTTATAAATTGACAAAAATGGTCTTTTAAAGTCAGATTCCTGATACTGAATTGTTGTCTTTCTTTTAGGATTGTGTATGTGAATTGTAAAACATTATATCATATCCATTAGGATGCGTTTCAAGAGTCATCATTATGCCATGTAATAAATCCTTACTCAAGCCATCTCTGATTAATTGCATTTTATCTTCACAATTTTCAGACATCATTCCTAAAGAACAAAAATGAGTGTCGCATTTCCAACTTGTACATTTATAAAAAAAAAAACATCTAATTGTTTAGCTATGCGTTTCTTAGCATAGGTACATGTCTCCAAACCGGATATGTAAGAGATGAATGAATCAAGAAATTTAAGGACTATTAATTTAACCAGTATTTTTATGTAAGGGTTTAACCTTTTTTTGGGTGGTCGACGTGTCCTAACATTATCTGTTAAATGTAATTTGCGTGTGCATTTTAAAGTATTAATACATTTTATATCTTTTAAAGTCCATCCAATCCCGTGTTTATGTTCTCTCAAAATAAATAACTTACCTTCTTGATCGCTTGTAAGGGAGGAAGAAATTACCGCAGGGTAAGTTTATTTATATCCAAGAAATGTATATTTCAATCCTTCATGCAAAGTCTTTAATTCCAATTCGGGTGTTTCCTTTTGTTTTTCTTCTTTAAGTGTTCCTAATTCCTCAAAATTTTATTTATATACATCGTCTTTTAGTACCTGTATAGAATCTAATAAAGAAAAATCATTAGAAATATCTGAATCTAATTACGAACTTGATTTAAGAAAATTAACTGTATAGATTTTCATAGGGTCAGATTCACTCCTTTGAATATGTTCCTCCAAAATTGATTCAATTAGTTCCATATTCTCATTTTCATTGTCCTCATCATATGGTTGCTTACACATGTTAAAAATATTAAGCTCTAACGTCATATTATCAAATGATAGATTCATGATTCCACTCCTGCAATTAATTAAAGCATTAACTTTGCTAAAAATGGACGACCCAATATTACAAGAATTGGTTTGTAACTGTCTACTACAGGTTAAGTTTCCAATACAATAAAATCCAAAAGATATATGAATTTATCAACTTGTAATTGTTGGGGCAGTTGTGGAATCCCTAGGGTTGGATCGGTGCCCCGGGCAGCGGAAATGGGTCTAACCCATGGATATCAAGTATGGGTGTAATTTTAAATCATTTGATGAAATACTATATTCCATTACGAGTGTATAGGAAAAAACCGGGACTGAATCGGAGTCTGAAAACTTCAAAACGAACAAAAACAAAATTACCGTGCCCGTACGTGAGTACGCGCGCACAGTGCGCGCGGCACTGTAGCAATCAGGTCTTAATTTATTTATTTTTTTGTTTCTTTTCCTTTTGCATTCAGCTCACATTCCAGTGAGCTGAATGGATTAGGGTCTTTGACTCTAATCTATTCCGGTCTTCCCTAAACACTTCAAAAATACCCAAAATTAATTTTTAATTTCAAAACCAACATAAACACATGTTATAGAATAAAAATCTAGTTTTTCAAAATATCAAATATTTTTCCAAAAACATAAATTTATTCTAAATACGCATTTGCGTAAATTTTGAATTCAATACACAAACCATTTTAGAATCCCAATACGAAATGTCCCGTGAACAATTCTAATCCACCTAAAGGTGGTCAAGTGAATCTAGAATGGTAGCCATAGCTCTAAGCTTTAATCTAGAGTTCCAAAATCTAATTAATTGTTACATGTCCAACATGAATATTTTGACCTAATTACAAGCATGTTGTGTTTATACTTCTAAAGTATCCTAACACAATTGATTAGCCTTATTCAACATTAAGCTATGTGATCATGAATCTAATACACAAATAAACATAGCTTTGGAGAGGATCAAACATTACCTAGTAAGCTTGATGCAAGATCCAATCTACTTCTCCTTTGTTGAAATTGTTGGAGAACCTCCAAGGTATGCAAGCTTGACTCCAAGATCCAATCTTGTTTCCAATGCTTCCAAGCTTCACTTCAAGATCCAATCTTGATTTCTCCTAGATGAAATGTTGTAGAGACCTCACAAGTTTCTCTAAACACTTCTCTAACTTAGGCTAATCTCTCAAGAATTTGTTTATGCTTGTATTTGAACTTGTAATTAAAACACTCCTAAATCTTGCTATTTATAGCAAAACTTAGGCAATTTTTAATTAATAAAAGTTGTAATCAACTTTTAAGTGGGCTTAATCTAATTTGTCCAAATATGTATAATTAGGTGTGACTAATCTCCATTGTCTCCCACTTTAATTTAATACAATTAAATCAAGCCAAAGATTAGGAAATGGATTAGTTAAATGTTTGCCACCTTGATTTAATCCAATTAAATCAAGCCAAAACCACCTATTATTACATACTTACAATTACCATAATATCCTCAGATGGTAGAGATAATTATGATTTTACAATTAAGCCCTTGTGTAATTATTGAATTAATCCAATTAGGTCAAAGTAAATAATCAATGTTATCCAATAACACTTGATTATCTTAGTTGATAATTATAATATCGAATATTATATTTTATAAAAAATAATCGGCTACCCAAGTGCTCAACGAGTACACTTCATATTGGGACTCTCTAAGTTCAGATACGCTCGGCATATAAGCCTAGCTAATATGTACGCAATTCGGCCACCTCCGAATTCGCGAAGAACACGAACGACATTTCTGAACTATACAAGTCGAGGTCATCACATATGTTTAACAATCCCTCTGTCGTAGGCTATCCGAGTTGTGCTTAGGAAACATATAATATACCGTCAAGTTTCCAAGACGCACATCTCATTTCGACATCTCCACGATTATTCATAACTGATGCGATCCACCCTAGGTGATCGACTTTTGCCAAAGATTTAAGAATCGTGACTTTACTAACATGGATACCTAAACCCCTTATGGTACACATACGGGCCGACGGATCCTATCTTGCTTCGCACTTGATTACTGTGTGCATCGGTCCACACCCAACGAACATCTAGAGGCCATACCATGAAATGTTTCTGACATAAATGGCATCTAAGTGTGGAGGATCTCACACAAAATCAATGATATCCTATAGTCAAAGGATTACATATGCTACTCGACTCGAGGAGATTCCTATTGACGATGGTGTGTACTTCCAACGATTAGGAATCACCAATGAGTCATTCAGTATTCGCTCCAACGAATACCCACATGTCTATACGAGTTTCCAAAACTCATGGTACATCGCGTTAAACCATTGGAACTCCAATTCCAATATACGACATGTGCTAGTTTTCTAGGTTATAGGAATTCGATCGTATTCCAAAACCAACGACTATGAATATTTACTTTACTTTAAGAATAGTTTACACCTAGTGTCAAAACTATTCTAAGGTCGATGTCATTCTTAGCATAACGATACATCAATTTAATACACGTAATGACAATACCATTAATAGGGTATGAAATGAAAAATATAGTTATTTTATTAATAAATAATAAAATGTACAATTCAGATTGGCACTCCAAGTACCAACTTCATCAGTAATAACATATTTTTCATAATTCCTTTCAGTACCTTAACTCATCTATCATCAACTAAAACAGTAGTTGAAGTGGTTTAAACTCGCCAATATTAAGTTGTTGGTAAACTAAAAATGGAAGCAAATTAACACTAGCTCTAAGATCAAGTAATGCATGTTCAATTTTATGATTTCCAATAATACAAGAAATAGTAGGACAACCAGGGTCTTTATATTTCAATGCATTATTGGTTGAGAGAATGTAACTTACCTATTTAGCTAGAAAAGCTTTCTTTCTTACCTGATGTTTTCTTTTAATAGTGCACAAGTTTTTCAGAAATTTGACATAAGAGGGTACATATTTGATGGCATCTAACAAAGGAATATTGACCTTCATTTTTTTTGAATATTTCATATATTTGTTTATTTTTAATGTTTGAGAAAATGTAGGTGCATGTGAAAAATCATTATTCTCAACGATATGTGTGGTTCATCAACCCTTTCCTTACCCCTCAGAAGATGACTTATTTTCAACTTTACAAGGTTCAAGAATGGGTCTTTAATGAACTTACCACTACGAAGAGTAATAACTGATTTAACTTGGTTTATGTGTTGACTACCAGAAATACCCTCATGGTGGTTTTGATGACTCTTAGGATTCAGTTGTGGTTGTGTAAGAAACTTTTCTTTCTCGTGAATGGTTAATGCAAATGTGAATTTGGAAAATATATCTTTCATATCATCCAATGTTTGCACGATTTGGTTATTGATGAATTCATGTTTCTCGATGAATGCACGCAAGGTATCCTCAGGGGTTTTCCTAGGCATTGGGACATTTGGTGTATAATTATGAGAATTTTGGAAATTCTAGTGTACCTGAGGATGTTGTTACAATGATTGTGCTTGGTTATCATTCCTACAATTGAAGTTTGGATGATTTCTCTAACCAGAATTGTAGGTTTATGAGTATGGGTTTGGATTTGGTCTCTTAAAGGTGTTTATGGAACTGACTTGGTCATAGAGACATTCTTGTAGGGCTGACACGGTTTGGAAAATTTATCAGACATGTTCATTTGAATTATAAATATGACATGTAACTTCTCGAATTGACTTGACATGATCATTCTTTTTTATTTCTAATGCCTCAACTTTTTTAGATAGAGATGCATTTTTAGCAGAAAGATCATGGTATTCCCTAAGGTTAAATTTTCCTATACCAGATGACTGTGGTTTAACATACGACTCATAAGTGCCAACCGTGTCCCAATATTGTGCATTATCTGCTATGCATTCTAGGTAATCTAGTGCATCTTCATGACTTTTATCCATAAATTCACCATTACACATCATTTCCACTACTTGTCTACTTTGGGGTGTTAAACTCTCGTAACAAATAGGAAATCAGCTTCCATATTTCAAACCCGTGATGTGGGCAAATATTTAACATTTCTTTAAATCTTTCCCAACATTAGTAAAGTGTTTCCCCCGACTCTTGTGTGAAAGTTGTGATTCCCTTTTTAATGGAGTTTGTCCTATACAGACGGAAGAATTTTTTTTTCAGAAATTGCTCTTGCAAATCATCTCATGTTCTGACAAATCCTAACTTTAGGTTCTACAGCCAAATTTTAGATTTATCTTTTAAAGAAAAGGGAAAAAACTTGAGTTGAATTATATTCATGCTGCAATTTTAGTCAGTGCATGTATTACCTACCTCTTCAAATTCCCTTAAATATTGAAAAGGTTTTATGATTCTAGATCGTGGAATGTGGGTAAAAGTTGGATGACACCCGATCTGAAATTGAAAGGTTATATGTCTTCGGGGAAGACAATGCAAGATGGTATTCCTGTCCTAGTGGGATTTGATGAGTGATAAATGTATCACTATTTCCCACTCATTTAACTTAATATTTTGTATAGTTTCTTGAGTTTTGTGAATATTTTGATGTGTTTTGTGTTATTTTGTAGATAAATAAAGTTTCAGGACATTCTGGAGGTAATTTGAAGCAAAACTGTGAAATTTGGTGAAATTTGGCAAAAATGGTATTTTGGTAATTTTGGACATCCCGACACCGAAATAAAGTTTCAGAACATTCTGGAGGTGATTTGGAGCAAAACTATGAAATTTGGCAAAAAGGGTATTTTGGTAATTTTGGGCGTCCCGACACCGAGGGTATTTTGGTAATTGCACCACCATGCCACATGTCAAAGATTCAACGAGCCGTCATTTTTAGCACAACATGCCACGTGTCGAAAATTCAGCGATCCAAAAAAATAATAATAAAAAAATAAAAATCAGAAAAATAATAATAAAAAAATAAAAATCAGAAAAATAATAATAAAAAATTAGATTTTTTTGCCTATAAATAGATTTCGAATTTTTAGTTTCAAATGTACCTCTTCCTCTGAAATCCTTATAAATAAATTGAGAGTTCTTCATATTTTCTTCTTTTATTCAGTTTTATTTACGCTTTGTAGTAGTAATTCTATCCATCCATGAAGGGGTAACGTCTCTATGCTAAGGTAATAAGGTAATACTTTTACTTTTGCTATTTAGATTAATCTCCCTTAAAATATAATATATAAACTATTTAAAATCTGAATTAATAAAAAGATACCGCCATTCTAGGTCGGTTGGTTATTCAATTTAAACTGGTTAAACCTGACTTAATGAGGATACCGCCATTCTAGGTCGGTTGGTTTAAGTTTATATTTATGTTCCGCCTTATGGCTGGTATATTTGAATTTGACTTAATCAGGATACCGCCATTCCGGACGGTTGGTTTAAAATATCACAAGATTATATATTATATTATTGGGAGATATCTAAATAGTATATAGTAGAAGTTATTTCCTTTTACCTTAGCATTTCATTTATTTCTTTTGCAATTTAATTACTTTCTGATTATTTCTGCAATTTATTTTCTTTTAAGTTTTTATCAGTTTTAGTTATGTATAGTAACTAAGTTAAATACTATCTAAGGTTGTGATTAAATCTAATATCACCGGATTTTTAAAAAGGGTTAGATTATAGTTTGGGTAATTAAAGAGATATTTGTTGAGTCATAATCTTAATGCTTTTTATTAACTGGCCATTAATAAAATTGATTAGGTAAACTTAAAATGAACTAGACATAGGGATTTTAAGTCTAAAACCTTAGTCTCAAACAACCACGATCTTCATTAAGATAGATAACCTTAATAGATTTCCTTACAGGATAGACATATACCTGTCGGGCGGGGGTAGTCATAATTGGAACTTAACCTTAATGAATCTAGGTAATTTAATTGACATAGACATATGGTACAATTTGGATTAACTAGGTATTTGTAAATGCATTCGAAAGAGGCTTTTACATAATTTAGTGTTCCAGATTAATAATTCAATAATTTACCCAACTATGATTTAACTACTTCATCTTTTAATTGATATTAGAAGAAGATAACAACCCCGAGATCTTTGAGTCTTTATTTTCCTTAGTATTTTCTTTTGTCTTTTTTATCTTTTTATTTATTTAGCAAATCTTCAAAGCAAATCATTTCAAGCAATCAATCCCTCCCTATCCCCTATAATTAGATATATGTAAATAAATAGTATCAACAATTAATAACAACAGTAGGAATTAAGTCCTCGTGGGATCGATATTTTTATACTACTTGAACGATACGTGCGCTTGCGTTATACGTGTGTGTTTACGCCGGTCAAGTTTTTGGCGCCGTTGCCGGGGACTTATTTTTCTTGAGTTATTAATTTTGAAGCTATGTAATTTACTTATATCTAATTTTCTTTATTATTATCTGTACTTTTTATTTCTCTCTTTTGTTTTCAGGTGATTGAAAAAAATGGAACATTTTGAAACATTACGAGCTTTACCAGAAAAAGATACACCCCAAATCCGGGAGCAACAGTCTAGTTTTATGAGGCCTGTTGTCCAGCCCAACAATTATCACTGGAATTCAGAACCAAGCAATACTACATTTGCTCATCAGAATGAAATGGGGAGATGTGTAATTTGTGATGGTAACCACCCGAGCGATCAATGTATATACCTTTCAGAGTGGCAGAATTATTGGAATCATTCAAGGTACATAGAATCATCACATTTTCCATCTTATCCACCATCTATCTACGATCTTCATCAAGAACCAGATCCATCAGAGGAAGATCAGTTGATTCACATGGTCAAAAATTTGTTCGAGGAACTGGAAGCTCAATTTAATGTAAAAATTCAGAGTCAAGCGGCGTCTATACAGAGGATGACAGATCAAGTTAGACAACTAACAGAGAACCTGAATCACATATCTCACATAGCAAATTCAAATAATGCTGAAGAAGCCTTCGAATATCCTGAGATTCATCATGACATCATAACAGAGGATGAGGCTGAGCAGTATCAAGAATCAGAGGTATCAGTTCAGGAACCTGCACCAACAAAGTCTCAATTTGATTTTTATTATTCTGACTCTGATGAGGATGAAGAAGCTGAGTTTCTGTACTAACTGCACCAACAAGGAAGGATGAAACTTTCCAACCTCAGAATGCAGATCTTGGAGAATGCTTTGCACTAATGTTTGAAGACGATCTACCTAAGCCAATCAGTTCACTCAGATCAGAGGATGAAGACCTAAAATCTGACATTTCTTTACATTCTCACATTAATATTTCAGGAGCATGTATTTCACAGATGACAGATGAAGAACTGAATGCTGAGATTCTAAAATTCATATGTGAAGAAAAGGTGGAGCAAGAAGCAGATTAAATAGATGAGCAATTGTCAGACAAAATTAAAGATACAGTGAATTCAGGAGAAACATCACTGTTTTGGGGAGTACAAATCAGAGATATCACCAAGAAGCTTGACAGAATGGAACTTCCATTCCAAGTCAAGCACCATACAAGACCTCCTGATTTTCTTTCTTTCTTTTCAGGAATCACTGGAGCAACAAAGATTAAAAAGGTGGCACAAGCACTGAATGAGACAAAAATCTTTTTGCCCCTTTACCGTTGGAAGAGACCCTTCAAAAGCAACGCACATGGGAATGTCTTTAATCGGACATCCAAAACGACGCTGAAACCACCTTGACAGATAGATTTCAGTCACGTCTGGCTGAAGACGAAAAATTTAGCGCTAGCAGAGAGGCAACCCATGCAATTTGTTGTAATTTTTGTTTTCATATTTTGTGTATACATGTTGTAGAGTTTTTAATTTTTAGTGTTATTTTTGTAGGAAAAGCACAAACGGAGCATTTTAAGACAGAAGGAATGATGATTGGCAAAGTTAAGAGATAATTCATTAGCGATGGATGAGTAAGGAATACATTCTTGAGACGCATCCTAATGAATTTATAATAAGCGAATGGCGTATTGCGTACACAATTCCGTTGCCTTAATAATTGCTTTGATTTTCTTTTCTTTTGTTATTTTCTTTTATTTTCAAAGACAAGATCCAGACTTTTTGACCTTTCACGATTCATTTTGGTTTTTAGCTAACAAGCTTCCTTTGGATGATACTAGTGCTATTATTACTCACCCTTTTTCAGGTACTATAAATTCAGCCCGTCATTGCACTTTTGAAGGCATCCAGAGTTAAGAAAGAAATACATAAAAAATGGAAGCCACTTCAAGAAGACGAGTTGAAAACATCTGTGTGTTTTGCGGTAGTAGTGTTGGTACTAAACCACAATACATAGAAGCAGCACATGAATTGGGTCGAGTCTTAGCTGCAAGGAATATGCACTTAATATATGGCGGAGGCAATCTTGGATTAATGGGGATTGTTTCAAAGGCTGTACAGGAAGGAGGCAGTCATGTTTTGGGAATCATCCCAAAACCCTTGGCAGAGGCAAATCTGATTGAATCATCAAACGGAGAGGAACTGATCGTGCCAGATATGTCTGAACGACTGGTAGAAATGATGAATCGTGCTGATGCTTTTATTGCTTTGCCAGGTGGCTTAGGCACATTGGAGGAAATTTTTATAGTACTATCTTGGGCGAACCTGAAAATACACCAGAAACCAATTGGGCTGTTTAATGTTGATGGATTTTATGATTTTCTTTGTGTGTTTCTTGATGATGCTCGGAGAAATGGGTTCGTGTCAAAACCTATGAAAGAACTCCTCTATACTGCCAGAACTGCTCCGGATCTAATAGACCAACTCTTAGCCCATGAACCACAAGTTGACCCTGTCATTTCAAAGATAAATTGGTCTGAGGACGATCGTGGTAAGAGGCGTCGGATTAATCTGGATCTTAACCTTTAATTTCCTGTAGTAATTCAGCCAACCAGGTACTATCTTCTAAACTCTTCTTCTACTATTTAAAACATTGGGGACAATGTCTCATTTAGGTTTGGGGGTAAGGAATAGTTAATAGTATCTTGTTTATAGTTTGTGTTTTCATTTTTAGTCCAAAATTTTTCGAAAAATACAAAAAAAATTAAAAAATTAATAAAAACAAAGGGCATATTTAAAGCTAGGTGATGGTTTGGTGTCTTCCTTCACTCACTACCTTTTTATAAGAAAGCTGTGGAGGCACCTAGATAATCATTCACTTGTAGCGTGTTGTGACAGACTAGTTGGAGGACTCGTTGTTTATTCCTGACAACAAGCGATAAGAGCCTAAGGGGCTAGGGTACTTAAGTGAGCCTCGCTCCACCTTCCCTCTGGGAAATCTACAACGGGAAGTCCATTCGACAGTTAGTCACACACCATAAATTCGTTGGCACGTACCATAAGGTATAAAAAAGGTGCGTTCAATTGGTCGCTTGAACCCTTGAGTGGGGAGTCCTAGTTGTGAACAATCCTTCGTCAGCAAGAGCCTTTTAAAAAAAAAAAGAAAAAAAAAAGAAAAAAGAAAAAAGAAAAACATGTAAATTATAGTTTTATGACTAGTAGAAATATGTGGTTGTTATGTTGATTAAAAAGATGAAATTGGTAAGAAATAGCTGTGTAAGGAATTTCCACTCCTGAGACGTATTTCAAACCTAATTCAAAACAAGTTAATTTTTGTTTATTCACTTTTGAATTATTTAATCTGTAAGTTCTCCATAAAACTGACTAAAATGGATCTTCATATACTAGTTGGGCAGATATTATCACATGCATAGTAACATACGGTCATAAGCTAAAAATTGAAAAGTTTGTAATATTCAGTGCTCTAGTTCATTTGGAGGGAACATCTAAAAAAAAAGGATGGAATAAAAAAAAAAAAAAAAAACATCTGAGATTCGAGTTATTAAGTCTGTAAGGGTATTTTAATATCTAGTGCCCTAAAACCAACTGGTTTGGGAGTCATTGGCCCAACTCGCTACATGGATCAAAAAGATGATAGAAAAAAAATATATATATCTGAAGTCTGAGTAATTAAGTCCTTAGGGGTGTCTTAACACCTGATGCCCTAAAGCCAACTGGTTTGGGAGTCACCGACCTAAAGCTCGCTACATAGATGGAAGATATTGTATATAAATAAAAAAAATAGAGAAAAAAATCAAAGAAAAAATCAAAAAATCAAAAAAAATTTATTCCATTACTACAAAAGGTGTGAAATCTGATAAAACTTTAGGACAAAAATATTACTCTCTTATCAACTGCACTTATGACTGTTATGGGCGAAATGAGTTGTTTTATATTATGTTGGCTAAGTATATGAAGAATGGTAAAAATAATCGGAGAATTTACTTATTCAGTAATTTAAAATGAAACAAAACAACTAATAACTTGGAGTAGAAGTTTCACATGATTAGTCACTAACTTCTTTATTTCTCTTGTCTTTTTGCTTTTGTGTACATTAGTTTCACTACCTTTTTACTTTTATAAAATATTGTGGGTATCATTGCTGTAAACCTTCACGAGACTACAACTCGTCCACTAGGGACACCTAGGGGTTTAAAGGCTTGTTGCATATGCTAAATGCAATCGTGATCCCTACGAAAGTGGCTCAGTTAAAATTTTATTATGTTATTTTATTTTGCTCGAGGACTAGCAAAATGTTAGGTTGGGGGTGTGATGAGTGATAAATGTATCACTATTTCCCACTCATTTAACTTAATATTTTGTATAGTTTCTTGAGTTTTGTGAATATTTTGATGTGTTTTGTGTTATTTTGTAGATAAATAAAGTTTCAGGACATTCTGGAGGTAATTTGAAGCAAAACTGTGAAATTTGGTGAAATTTGGCAAAAAGGGTATTTTGGTAATTTTGGACGTCCCGACACAAATTTTGGACATCCCGACACCGAAATAAAGTTTCAGAACATTCTGGAGGTGATTTGGAGCAAAACTATGAAATTTGGCAAAAAGGGTATTTTGGTAATTTTGGGTGTCCCGACACCGAGGGTATTTTGGTAATTGCACCACCATGCCACATGTCAAAGATTCAACGAGCCGTCATTTTAGCACACCATGCCACGTGTCGAAAATTCAGCGATCCAAAAAAATAATAATAAAAAAATAAAAATCAGAAAAATAATAAAATAATAAAAATCAGAAAAATAATAATAAAAAATTAGATTTTTTTGCCTATAAATAGATTTCGAATTTTTAGTTTCAAATGTACCTCTTCCTCTGAAATCCTTATAAATAAATTGAGAGTTCTTCATATTTTCTTCTTTTATTCAGTTTTATTTACGCTTTGTAGTAGTAATTCTATCCATCCATGAGGGGGTAACGTCTCTATGCTGAGGTAATAAGGTAATACTTTTACTTTTGCTATTTAGATTAATCTCCCTTAAAATATATATATAACTATTTAAAATCTGAATTAATAAAAAGATACCGCCATTCTAGGTCGGTTGGTTATTCAATTTAAACTGGTTAAACCTGACTTAATGAGGATACCGCCATTCTAGGTCGGTTGGTTTAAGTTTATATTTATGTTCCGCCTTATGGCTGGTATATTTGAATTTGACTTAATCAGGATACCGCCATTCCGGACGGTTGGTTTAAAATATCACAAGATTATATATTATATTATTGGGAGATATCTAAGTAGGATATAGTAGAAGTTATTTCCTTTTACCTTAGCATTTCATTTATTTCTTTTGCAATTTAATTACTTTCTGCAATTTCATTTTATGTCTTTTAAGTTTTTATCAGTTTTAGTTATGTATAGTAACTAAGTTAAATATCTAAGGTTGTGATTAAATCTAATATCACCGGATTTAAAAAGGGTTAGATTATAGTTTGGGTAATTAAAGAGATATTTGTTGAGTCATAATCTTAATGCTTTTTATTAACTGGCCATTAATAAAATTGATTAGGTAAACTTAAAATGAACTAACATAGGGATTTTAAGTCTAAAACCTTAGTCTCAACAACCCACGATCTTCCTTAAGGATAGATAACCCTTTAATAGATTTCCTTACAGGATAGACATATACCTGTCGGGCGGGGGTAGTCATAATTGGAACTTAACCTTAATGAATCTAGGTAATTTAATTGACATAGACATATGGTTCAATTGGATTATACTAGGTATTTGTAAATGATCATTCGAAAGAGGCTTTTACATAATTTAGTGTTCCAGATTAATAATTCAATAATTTACCCAACTATGATTTAACTACTTCATCTTTTAATTGATATTAGAAAGATTAACAACCCTAGATCTTTGAGTCTTTTATTTTCCTTAGTATTTTCTTTTGTCTTTTTTATCTTTTTATTTATTTAGCAAATCTTCAAAGCAAATCATTTCAAGCAATCAATTCCCTTATCCCTATAATTAGATATATGTAAATAAATAGTATCAACAATTAATAACAACAGTATGAATTAAGTCCTCGTGGGATCGATATTTTTATACTACTTGAACGATACGTGCGCTTGCGTTATACGTGTGTGTTTACGCGGTCAGGATTCATGTATTCTCCGTGTGTCCTAGGATGATTAAGATCATCATACTGTGACTAGTGTTCTACCTGATCAATTGGATTTTCATTTTGGTTGTCGGCTATTTTGACTGACGGTGAAGGTAATGGAGACTCCCTATTTAATCTACCACTAAATGATCGAAACTAATGTCTCATGCAACCTAAATACATATTATATGTTAAAATTTAAATATGCAAATGCAATACTTACAAAAAGAAAAAATAACAAACAAGTGAAAAATAAAATAAATGAAAAACGAAATTAGCACAAATATAGTGATTGATCCTAAAAACGTCATCTAATTCTTGTTAATTCAAATTTCAATTGAATTTCCCATTCAGCTGTCTCAATTTCTCGAATTCGAATCTCACATAAAATTATGGAAGAATCTCTAGATGAGGATGATTCAAGAAATTCTTTGGTAAAATACGAGCTTCATTTTAATTGTGTTTTATGTCTCCTATAACCTTGAAGAATCAAGTACAAGATTTTTCTATATATGAGATGTCTTGGTTGTCAGGTTTTTGGTTTGAGTCCAGAGGTACATTTTTTATAAGAGTCTGAGACAGCCGAGAGTTTTACATACTCCGCTTAAGCCCAGGTCAGGTGGTTTGGCAGCGGGGTTTCCAAAAAAAGGATATCTAGATTCAGAGTTCATTTATGATGAATCAGGACATCTTAGGATCTACACAAATACAAATAAGGAAAGTAAAAAAAACGTGAGATGCATAATATAAAAAATAAAATAAAAAAATAAAATAAAATACAAGGATATTAAATTATTAGTTTATCTACTAAACTATATTCCCCGACAACAGCGCCAAAAACTTGACACACTCACAAAGTGGTACTTTATTCCCAAGTATAAGAATGTCGAAGTAATAAAATAACCAGTGAGTCTGGGGTCGATCCATATGGAATAGATTTAGTAAAATAAAATAATCGAGGAACAAAATAAAATGATAGATTGATAAAAGTGGTGGCCACTTTTAAATTGAACTGCAACAATAAAAATAAAATATTGGGGGTTAGGGGATACACTCTTGATATTTCAAATATAAAAATAATTTTATTTTTTATAACATATAAATTATTATTATTTCTCAATTAATTTATTTAATGATTAAGTACAGAAGTTAAATAAACAACAACATAAATTATGGGATCAAGTAGAATATGTGTCAGTCAATATGGACCCACGATGACAGATTTAGAGACTGTCTACAAAAAATCAAGACTCCCACAATAAATGGTAAAAACGCATAAATTAAATAGACAATAAAATAAATAATGAGGTTCAAGTAAAATCCGTGCCAGTTAATATAGATCCACGATGGCAGATCCATAGACTGTCTACAAAGAGTCAAGACTCTACCGTAATAAATATGAATATTAAATAAAAGGGAAATAAAATAAATTATGGGGTTCAACTATTATCTGTGGCAATCAATATAGATCCACAATGGTAGATCTAAGGGTGGCAATGGGCCGGGCCTGGGAAAATCCAGGCCTGACTCAGGCGGGGCTCGGGCCCGAGCTTTATCCGACCCGTTTTTTTAAAAAAAAAATTAAAAACATACAAATACAAAATACATTCAAACTATATGCAAATACAATTCACAAACAAATCAAGTTTCATCGATAAATTAACAATTTAAATGTTACAAATAAATAAAAATGCTACAAATATATATATATATATATATATTTGGTTTTGGCCCGGGCAAAAAATACTAAGCCCGAGCCGGGCTTTTGATTTAGGGCCCGGCCCGATTTTTTTTTACCCCGAGCCCGAGCTTTTCTGCCACCCTTAGACAGATTCAGGGATTGTCTACATAAAGTAAGACTCTCATATAACAATAAATAATATAAATGCAATAAATAAATAAAAACATAAATTATGAGGTTTAATGATTATCTGTGTCAGTCAATATAGATCAACGATGACAGATCCAATGACTGTCTATAAAAAGCCAAGCCTCCCATAAAAAGAGAAATAATAAAAATTTAAATATTAATTGGGAAATAACACAATCCATATTTATAATATAAGTAAAAATTATTTATATTTTTATACAAAAAAGCTTCACTTTTTTGCTCCAGTTGGAAATAAATTAGTTAATAATGATTTAAATAGAAACACGTATATTTTATTAATGAAAGAAAAAGAAATTACAATAAATATTGAAAAATGAAACATATAAGAGGTGAGACTTTCCACAAAATTCTCAAAGAGAAAGCATGGAGGGATCTAAAGAAAATGAAGTGATCGGCACATCTTCCTTTACAAATTGTAAGAGCACGTTGAGAAGAAAGTGCCAATCTAAGATTTTGTATTTTCTAATATATATATATATATGGAATAGGTTCAAGAACTATTCTTTTTTGACACAAATCCATACACAACATCATAACCATTAGATTTACTCTCATTTAATGGTTAAGTTTAAAACTTAATTAAGTAACTAATTAATAAAACTGTGGACCCCACTGTTAATAATTAATTCTTTTATCTCTCATTCCTCTCTCCCCCTTCTTGTTTCCTTCTATTTTTTTTCCTCTTTTCTCCTTGAAAGTTTTTTCTTAGTTTTTTATTTTCTCTTTGATGAAATTAGATTAAATCTCAAAGATAATAAACCATTTTGAAAAAATATATCTACAATTTTAATAACTTTTTCCCATATTTTGTCCCAAACGGCGTGCTTTGGTGGTGTAAGGCTAAGGATCTCACATTAAGATTCTGGGTTCGAATTCAGGAAATACGTTTTTTATAAGAGCTTGAGACAGTCAGAGATTTTACCTATTCCACTTAAGCCCGGGAGGGATGATTTGACGGCGGGGTTTCCAACAATTCCAAAAAAAAATCTCATATTTTAAATTACAAATATCATTCCACACATAAGCATAAGAAGTCTCTTAGTCACAAATCAAGAAACCTTCTTATCTTGAATAAGTATCTCAACTTTCTTATTTATCAATGTTGAATTTTTCGTATTTTTTAAGATCACTGCTTTTCCTTCTTTTCCTTTTCTCCCTATTGGTAAATTTACAATTAAACCCTTTGTCATTTAAATAAATGACAAACCCAATCTTTTTTTAATTTAATTATTTATTTAACTAAATAATTTTTTTGATTTAACCTCATCTCTCTTCCTAAAATTATTTTTTTGATTTAATAATTTTATACATTATTTTACTTTTAATTTAATTATTTAATATTATTATTTTATTTGATTTTTTTATTTTTTATCTCATTTATTTTTTTCTCTTTTACTTATTTTATTATTTTTTGATTTAATTATTATATTTCATAACGAGTGTTAAATAAATAAAGACAAAATAAATAAAAATTTATTAAACATATACATATATATATATATAAATATATATAAAGACTATGAAATAAGTATAAGAGAAAAATATAAATATAAAAAAATTAAAAAAAATTAATTAGTAAAATAAAAATAATTCATTTCCTTAAGATTTACAGGATGAAAAAGATATACAAGATATTTCCTTAAGTTTTATTTTGATTAATTAATTAATTAATTATTTTTATTAAATAATTTATTTCAAAAATTAATGAAAATGAAATATTTAGGGAGGGGATAAATAAATCATTTTGAGTGGGACAGGGGATAGGAGGACTGGGATGGGAGAAGCAATTTTCAATTTTTTACTGACAAGGTGCAGTAACACATCTTCTTGTAAAGTTGGCTTTGCAATGCCTTTCTTTTACTTTTACTTTTACTTTTTTTTTTTTTTTTTTGATTACAATACAACTCTACAGATATATAATCTGAAATATACTGGAATATTGAATACAAATATTTATAGCATATCCAGAAATATCTACTCCCACTCACATATGTGGATAATTCTACTCTCACTCTCGGAGAGAATCTCTCAATTGAGAGATTTGGACTCCCTGCCATTACAGGGAGTCGAACTTGTGCTCCCCAGTTTGAGAGAGCACAAGCTCACCACTGGGCCAGCAGCCCAGTGGCCTTCTACTTTTACTTTTGGATGTGATAATTTTCCTCACAAGAAATTCTCATCATGCTTTGTAGTTGTTCGTTTCTAGAATGCAATGTATTTTTTTTCAAAAAAAAGTGCAGTCCTCGAACTAACTTTTGACGAAAGGGGAGAGAGAAATAAAAGCAGATTATTATATATTATTATGGAGAAAAAAGAGGAGAGAAAGAGGGATAATTAATTATATTTTCATGTTCATTGATTTTTTTTAAAATAATTTAAGTAAACATTAATAATTGCCATTAGATTAATTGTGATTTAAGGGTTATGATTTTGTGTATAAAAATGAGTCAAAAAGGAAGGGCTCTTGAACCTACCATGTATTTTATATATATATATATAATTTCGGTGAAACCTCCCAAATATATTATATATATAATACATGTGTAGCTAAATACATTATAAGCTCATTTTGTTGTCAATAGAAACATAGTGAATATTTTTCAAGTCCGATTTGAATCTAGCGGTCATGCTCTTTTCGGTTTCTGGGTCTTGAAAATCCAGATTTTATGTCCATTTTATTGTTGAGCTTCCAAAACGGTATTTTTGCCTACACAAAATTAAAAATCACAATAAAAATATATAAAACATAAATTTAATTATTATTTCACAAATATGTTAAATTAAGAGGATTAATGAAATTACAAGTATACAATGATTAATTTATCTTTTATTAAGCGTACACTTTTTAATGTTTACCAGATAGCAACTAAATCTTAATTGAGGTGGATACTTTCATCATCAATTAAGTGATTTATCTTTCCATCACCATCCTCAAAGAAGTTAGGGATATCAAGATGATTCGGATCTTCAGGATCTAAATCATTGATAAAATTGGTTTCCACATTCTTTCATTTGCCTTCATGAGATGTCTAGTAAAGATCCACCAAGTGTTTCATTTCTTTACAAATTCATGACCAATGCCCCACTGTTCCGCAATGATTGCATTTGTCATCATTCTTAGTAGGCTTGTTTTTCTGAACTTTGCCCATCAACTTTTCTTTTGTAAACATTTCATTTCTTGTGACCATGTTTGTTATTTATTTTGTGATCCTGATGGTTTATGACCATTTTGGGGGCGATAGAAACTGTGAGGGTGATATCCACGTCCCCGACCAAGTCTATTACTGCCCTTTATGTTAGTATTTGCTTCTGGGAATGACGTTGAATTGGTTGAATGGGATTTATGATTCTTCAACAGAAGTTCATTAATTTGTTCTGCAAGAATGATCAGACATGTAAAGAGCTCTTAATATTTAGTGAACCGATGTTCACAATACTGATGTTGCGAGATTACATTGGATGAATGAAATATAGAAAATTCTTTTTCCAATATACCATTTCAGTAGTAGTTTCACTACACAATTTCAGCTGTGATGTGATATTGAATAGAGCAATATTGTAAACAGTGATAGAGGTAAAATCCTACAATCTTAAGAATATCAGTAGCTTTTTGCTTGGGGGAGGAAAATATTCCTCTGATGGTCATACATTTCTCTTAGGCTATCCTATAATATGAATGAATCTTTTATTGTCAAATATTGAGTTTTCAGACTCTCTTGTAAATGATGATGAATGAAAAAATCATTGTTTTTGCCTTTTCTTGAGGAGATGATTGATTTTCTCTTAACATTGTCTCTTCTAAGCCTATATCTTGAAGGTGCATCTTTTCATCAAGGAACCAAGAAAGATAGTTGCTCCCGTTAACCTTGAGGGCAAAAATTTGCAAGTTTGCAAGGCTTGCCATTTTTAATAATCCTATTTACACATGAAAAGAAAAATGAAAGTTCGTTGTCATAACAGAGAAATAAATATAGCATATGAATAGATGTAATATAAAGAAAATTATTATTATAGAACTTCAGGTTCATATATAATATTTTGTTGATCCATAACTTAAAGTTCTCATATTATTTAGAACTTTAGATTCAAATTTTAAAATTGCATTTCAGAATTTAAGATTTTGACTAATGAGATCAATGTTTAGAATTTCAGGTTCTATTTGTAAGCTTCAGGTCGCAATAACAGCTTTTTGTCATTTTTGCAAACTTTAGGTTGCAATTATATAATAATGCAATATAGAAAAATAAATATAAGGTTCAGAATATATAATCACAAATATTATATCAACAATTATATTATGATAATAATAACAAATATAATTGTTTGCGTAATTTTTATGCGTGAAGAAAGAATGGCGTGTAAGGTTCAAACATCCTGAGACAATGTCCCAGCAAGAGGTGTTTGATTAAGTGAATAAGCCTCCAAGGGGCGCAAGCACATAAGTTACAGTCCTAAGATTACAATCTAAGAAATGAAAAATAAAAATATGCACATTTGAGTCTTCATTTTTTCGGGGGCTTTCTCTCTCTTGGCATAAATAAGCTTTTATAGTGAAGTTTGTTAACCATTTTAAGCGGTTCCAGTATCTTCTTGCAGTTGCTGGATCGTGCCTGTAACCGTTGAGTTGCGTGTTTCAACTGCTTGGTTGTGGAGGAAACTGTCCAACTGCCATGATCGTGGAAGTAACCGTATCATAGGTTCTCGTCCTAAACGTAACCGCATCATGGGCTTTCGTCCTAACCGCTGGTCCGATCGCCCCACGCTCTTTATCGCCCTTTGGTCCATCGCCCTTTTTTCCTTTCGCTCTTTCTTTAGTCTCAGGGCGATTTCGTTCTATGGTGGAGATTTTCGTCTGTTAACAATTGTCCCCCAAATTTACCTTGATGGCACTAGACGTGAAGATCGAGCTGAATTTTTTAGTTTCCATCATGGTTCGTTCTTTCCTCGTTTCAGGGAAGACCACTATGCCAACCGAGGGTTGTCCTGATGGAAGTTTTCTTTCGTCCTCAGGTAGCCTGTTTTGATCGACCGGCCCATCATTCGGCTAATCCCTCAATCCAGAGAATCTAGGGAGCGAATTTTCGGTCGGAGAAGGCGAAATGGCGTATGTATTGGAGTGATGGAAACTTGTATGATCACATGTTTCTGCCTTCGGCCGGCCCCTCATTCGGCCAATCCTCAGTCTATAGAATCCGAGGTCCCATGTAAGCAGCATGCTCCGCGTAGAGAAGCTTAGGCAAGCTGTTGTTAACGAGCTTAACCCATTCGCAACTCGGGAGGTGCAGTACCTTCCACACAGAGGACCCTAGACAATTTGTCGCTAACAGACGCATCTCATCCACAACCTTACATTTCATTTCACACCTTGCACCGCGTGGATGGTCGTTAGCGAGTCTTCTTACATTCCATTTCACACCTTACTAAAGAGAAGCTTCCACCTCTGGTGGCCTATGTTTCATGCAGAGCTTTTCCTTTTCCCAACTCTGCTCTGCCTCTTCCGATCTTTTATTTCTCATTTTCGGGACTCTGTTTGACCATGGAGAGTCTGGTTAGTAAGGTTGTCCTTTAAATAGGTGGTGATGAGACCTTGGTACTGTTGTCACGTGAAGGGTTTTTTCACGTGCTGTCTGATCGATTGGAGGGGCTCCCTGCCCAAAGTCTGGTCCTCTGTCAGAGTAAATCTGTGGCCTGATGGTCTTGGCATATCAGTCTTTGCTACTTGCGTTAATAATGGAGAAAGCTTAGACGACGTCATTGGAAAGTGTAGTGTTGACACCTGTTCTTGGCCGATTCTGAAGACCGATGCTAAGATTTTTAGGCTCGGCCGATCTGTTGGAGGCCGAAGTAGCGAGGTGATTTTTAGGCTCGGCCGATCTGTTGGAGGCCGAAGTAGCGAGGTCGAACGAAGTAAACTCAGTAAACTCGGGGTTAGACTCTTCGCCTTGTAGTTTTTCGGGCCGTCCTTTAGAGTTCTACGCAAACCCATCATATCTGCAATAAATGTGCGGCCCTTTTCCAACACGCTTCATCATGAGGCCCATTTAAGAGCCGTTTTTATGTCACTTCCGTGTTTCCTTCCGTCGCACGTCACTTGTGCAGCGAGTTGCATTCGAACACCTGTCTAGGGCAACTCTCTATCCTTTTCTGTTTTCCCGCTGCTCTTACTCTTCGACGATTCATATTGCGACAGCTGTCCCAGGTTAAACCCTTCGTCTGTTCATAAGGCTTCATCCCCCTCTGTCTCTCGCTATACCCTTAACTTTTCTGCAAACTCGCTTGTTCTGCTTTCTTGATCTTTTGTCATCAATGGCTTATTCTTTCTCTTTTCCCAAAACTAACGACTCAACTTTCGCTGATTATAAGTTGGCATTAGAAGATTCTTCTATGGGCGTGTTTGGTCTTCACACTCTCGATGAGGATTTCGGTCAATGCGTTCTTGGCCCCATCTTCACTGACGATAACGCTATCGCAACGACCCCGTTGGCTCATCAATTTCCCTCTTCTTCTAGCCCTCCGTTTTCTGAACCACTCAACCTTTCTGTCCTTGCTCAGTCCAGTCCAATTCGCACCTGGCCCAAACCCGATACAGCTTTCGAAGCCTGGTATCAACGTATGTTGTTACATGCGGATACCCGTGCCTTTTTAGACAAGCATCATCTTCTTCCTCTCATTGAGCTTACCTTGTCCCTGCCAGCTTTTGATCGCAACTTGTTTCCCATTTCCTTACTCTTTTGGTCTTCCGAGTACAATGTATTCATTTTCCCGGTCGGGCCCTTTACTATCACCCTTCGTGATGTTGGTGCGCTTACTGGTCTGACCCCTCTCGGAGCGACCATTTCGGCCTCCACAAACTTTCGTTTTCCCCCTCATTCAATGGGTCCTTCCTCCTTTTCGTCCTACTCTTCTCTTCTTCGTACATATTCGAAAACGGCTGGTACGGTTTCAATGCTAGAACGTACAGCCTTCCTTCATTACTGGCTGTGCAAATATATCGTTTGTACACCCAGCCAAAAGCCTGTGGTGGGCTACCTCCCCATTTCTTCTGATCTGGCCCATGGCCGTCATTTAGACTTGGCCTTTTTTCTTCTTGCCATCATGTATCAGGGGTTGGCTGTCCTCCAAAATCAACTTCGGTCGGGGTCATCACCCATTGCTTCTGGTCCCTTGTGGATCATCCAACTTTGGTTGAGAGCTTACTTTCCCATTTCTGGTACAATTGATTCGACTCACCCTTACTCTTGTGTCGGCCTTCTCTTCGTTCAGCTTAGGCCGTCTTCTTTCCTACTCGTGCTACCTTTGATTATTTTTATACTCTTCCTCGGGTTACTTCTTTTTTCCATTTTACTGTGTCGAACAGTCCGTCTTTCATGACTTTCCTCTTGAAGAGGATGAATCATGTCTTCGCATATGGCGCAAGTTTTTATGCAGCCGCGACCTGGTTCATGACATCTTGACTGGGGCCAATGGCAAGGCTGGAGTGGAGGCATATTCGCCCAACTTCATCACCCGTCAATTTGGCCTCGTCCAAGGGTGGCCTCTTGCCTTCTTTCATTCGTATTCTGCATCTGTCAGCGTCAGACCGTTTTAAGGTCTTTTCTGTTTCTGAAGTTGAGGACTCCTTGGTGGAGACTCGCTTTTGCTGTCTTCTTTTGTCATATCTCCTTTCACTCTTTGTACATCTGTTCATCCTTACTTTGACCGCTTCTGGCCATCGACCCATGAACGATATTTTTCTTTGCCTCCCGCGAGGGTGTTTTCTTTTATTCCTTTGTCCCCCAAATCTCCTGAGCCGTCGAGGTCGAAGAAGGCAGCTGAAGCGTCTAAGCCCAAGAGCATAAAGTTTGCTAAAAGGAAGCAGCCTTCTCCCAGCCGAAGTTCTGATTCGGACGTTCCGCTCGTCCGTCGCTCTAAGGTATGAGCTTGAGACCTGCTTTCTTTTGCATTCATACAGGTTTGAGGTACATTGATATTATGACTGTGCATTTTTAGTGCAGGCTCTCAAGATTGATCCGCCTTTAGCAGTTCCTGAAACAGCGCGAATTCCGAAAGCCGAAGCTCCTGTGGGCGGAAGCGAGGGAGCGGGACCTGCAGGGATGCCGGTTGTTCAATTTCCCTCTGACGAGGATGACGCTGCCGAAGGTCCCGTCATGGCGCAATTCCCATGAAAGGGAGGTGCAATTGGAGCCGACCCCCAAGGTATAGAGCCATCTGTTGAGTCTGGCCGTTCGCGTCTAAGAGTTGAGGAGATTCCTGGTGATCATTCCCCATTTGAGCGCTTCTCTTCGGACGGTTCTGTACCAATCGTGCATGATCCGGATGATGGGGCTGAAGTGCTAGAGCATATCTGGCCGACTAGGGCTCTGTGGCATTACCTTAGGCAATTCTACCCTTTAGTATGCAGGATGTCTGCCTCAAGACTTAGAGGGAGTTATAGAGACGTGGACGGCCTCTATAGTTTGGCCGAATTGGAGTCATTAGAAAAGGCTCGGTCTATGTATAAAGACGACGTACTTCGTCGCATTTACGAAGGATATGAAATCATTTATATTTCTGAATCGTCCGACTCTAATTCTCTTGCAGATGTTCGGCCGACTACTGCCGCCACAACATTCGATGCCAGAAGCAGTACCTCTCAGCACTTCTGCGCATCAAGCTTCGGTCTTAGCACAACCGTCGTCTTCGGCTCCTCTGCCTTCTTCTCCTCAAGTGGAGTTTCTTGAGCCTGAGCGGCCGTCGTCTTTGGCTCTCATGGTTGTTTATTCTGTAGCTCCTGTTCAGACAGTCCAAGTGCTGGCCGCTCCTGAGCAGCCATTGCCCCCTCGGGATGAGTCTCCCATTTTACCAACGAGTTCTCCTGCTCGGCCGTCTTCTCCTCAGGTCGCACCACAGTCGACTCTTGTCCCCCAGCATCCATCATCCCCAGGGCCTTCATTTCAACAAGAGCTAGCGCAGCCCGCGACTGAAGCATTCGAGGCACTGGTGGGTCAGCCTTCTGGTTCTGGTTATGGGGTGGTAAGTCTTTTCTTTTTCTCTAGTTCGTCTTTACCCTGGCTTATACTTGCTAATTTCTTATTTGTGTACAGGTATCCGACCCATTGCTGCAAACAATCCAGGACATTTTGGATCGCTTTGGACGACTGTCCTCTGCTTCTTTTCGGCCTCCTTCGCCTTTGGTCGGCACCAGCACAGACATGGAGGTCCTTCGGAAGGTTCTTGGCCAATATGCTTCCTTTGCTGCTCTAGAAATTAATCAAGCCGCGCGGCCGGAGAACGTTCTTCAATTGGACAACAGCTCCTCCGAGTTGAGCCGGATATTGGCCCTCTCTACCTTGCCAATATCTGTTGATGATCGGCTTTTCCTCCAAGAGATGCAAAATGGCATAGCAAACCTTCTCTCTCGGTATCGCAATGTGCACAGCCAGAAGATCGGGCTTCGCTCTTCTGTGATGAGGAAAGACACGCTTCGTGATTCTCTCGAGGCACGACATCAGGCCCTGAGGGAGACAACAGAAGAAATGGTGACCGAAGAATCGATCTGCCTGGACCTGGAGCGACAACTAAAAGAGATTCAACGTCTTCTTGAGGAAAGCCGCATGAGGAATGAGGCTAAGAGGAGGGCCCTCGTTACTCAAGTAGAGGAGATAGACAAGTCCATGGCAGAGTATGAGGGGTTGGCCCGCATCAATTTTGAGAAAAGCTTGGCCGACTTAGACGCAGTGGGTATGTGAATACATGACGAATGGCGTCTGAGGAGGAAGACGTTTTCGGCCATTAAGGGGTTTCCTGGGGACTTTCGGCGATCTTCGGGCCAAAATTAATATTTTTGTAAGACGTTATATCGTCTATCCTTGTATTCTTAGGACGTTTTCGTCCATGTTTAATGAGAACTTGTTATTGTTTCAGTGCATTTTGTTTTCGTGCTCCCATAATGAGGACACATATTTATTTAAGTATTTTCCATTTATTGCTCTTGTATGCACTCTTCCGTTTAAGTCTTGTAGATGATAGGCTCCATTTGGCAACACATTTTTTACCATGAATGGGCCTTCCCAATTGCGCGACCATTTGCCATACGCTGGGTCCTTAGAACCAAGTGAACACAGTCTTCCACACTAATTCGCCCTCCCTGAACGATTTAGACATTACTCTGAGGTTGTATTCCTTGGCTATTCTTTTCTTTTGTGCTTCTAGACGATTTAGCGCATCACATCTGATGTCGTCCAATTCCAACAAGTTCTGGATCATTGCCTCGTAGTCTAGCTTCCCGTGTCAGTTTGTCTTGCAGCACCACCCTGGTAGACTCAATTATCATTTCTACTGGAAGCACAGCCTCTTGACCATACACTAATTGGAACGGCGTCACCGAAGTACTTGTTCGCGGCGACGTTCTATAGGCCCATAAAGCTTGACTCAAATATTCATCCCACCGTCTGGCATTGTCTGTCACCATTTTCCGAATCAATCTTTTAAGGGTCTTGTTGGTCGATTCTGCTTGACCATTTGACTGAGGGTAGTAGGTGGTAGTGTTCACTAATCTGACTCTGTATTCGCTTAGGAAGTCTTTTACATTTTCACCGTTTAATGAAGTACAATGATCTACCATTATTGTCTGTGGTATACCAAATCGGTGAATTATATGTTCCTTTATGAACTTGATGATCTGTTCTTGGGAGATTTCTACAACTGGTATGGCTTCCACCCATTTAGTGAAGAAGTCGGTGGCAACGACGATGAAAGTATGCCTCTTACTCGATGCAGGATAGATCTTCCCTATCAAGTCTATCGCCCATCCCATAAACAGCCATGGTTTAATGACTGGGACCATCTCAGTTGCTGGAGCTCTCTGAATAGGTCCGTGCTTCTGACAAGCAATGCATCCTTTTGGCGTATGAGGTGCACGATTCTCCCATCTTTGGCCAATAATAGCCGCTTCGTACAATCAACAATCTCATTTTTACCCTGGCTTGGTGAGCCCCACAAATGCCTTCATGCACTTCGGCCATGATAGTTTTGGATTCGGATGGCCCTACACATTTCAAAAACAACCCATCTTGTCGTTTCTTATATAGCACATCTCCTGATACTATATAATTCAAAGCTTTAAGTTTTAGCTTTTGATCATTCCCTGCTTCGGGCTGCTTTAGGAATGTCTTGATTTCGTTTCTCCAATCGTCCTTTTTTTCGGCTTCGATAACCATGGCGTCCGTATCTTTAGCTCGCCTCATGAGGACTGGCTCAACCTCTTCGCTCATGTATACCCTACCTATGTTTGTCTGTTTATATCCGGAGGCTGCTTGGGCTAAGCTATTGGCCAATTCGTTCTTCGCCCTCGGAATGTACCCCAATTCAGCGTGATCAAATCGTTCTACTAATTCTTTGGCCACGTCTAATAATGCCATTACTGATGGGCTTTGACATTTGAAAGCTCATATCACTTGTTGAATTACCAGCTGCGAATCTCCTTTGATGGACGCATGGGTTACTCCCATATTGAGGAGCATCTCTAGCCCAAGTATCAAGGCTTCGTATTCGGCCTGGTTATTAGTGCAAAATTCGGTCAACTTGACTAAGAATCGGAAAGATTCTCCCAATGGGCTGACCAAGACTAATCCTATTCCAGCTCCCTTCATTGTGCTGGATCCGTCAAAATACATCGTCATATGTTTCAGACTGCATTCGACCAGATCCATTTCTATTTCTTTTATCGTGCTTAGACATGGATGGTCGGCCAAAAAATCGGCCAATGCTTGATTTTTAACAGCCTTTTGGGGTTCATGCCGTATATCAAATTCTGAAAGTGATAGTGACCAAAAACCGACTCTTTGATGCAAGATGGGACGAGAAAACATGTACTTTATTATATTAATTCTTTTAATCAAGTACACTATATTCGGCCTAAGGTAGGCTCGTAATTTAGTACATGTGAAGTACAAAGCCAAACATAATTTCTCCATTGGAGAATAGTTACATTCATAATTCAGCAATTGTCTGCTAATATAGTAAATGGCTCTCTCAATGTTCATGTCGTCATCTTGCGCGATTATCCCAGCTATGGACTGCTCTTCAGCCGCTATGTACAACTTTATTGGCTTTCCTGGCACTGAATGTACCATCACCGGCGGTTGTGACAAGTACTTCTTCAGGCTGTCAAATGCTTGTTGATGTTCCTCGGTCCAGACGAATTCGTCCTCGCCTTTTAGCTTTAATAAGGAGGAGAACACTTTTGTTTTCCCTGCACAGTTGGAGATGAATCACCTTAAGAAGTTAATTTGCCCTAAAACCTCTGCAACTCTTTTTTATTTCGGGTGGCATAGCTTCGGTGATCGCCTGAGACTTATTGGTGTCGATCTCAATTCCCGTTGGTGCACTAGAAACCCTAGGAAATTTCCTGCGCACACCCCGAAAGCACATTTGGCAGGGTTCATTCTTAGTTTGAACTTTCTCATTCGTTCGAAGGCCGTTGCTAAATGGCCAAAATGTTCGTCTATAATCAGGATTTAGCCACTTTATCGTCCACATAGACTTCTACGAATTCGCCAATCATGTCATGAAAGATCAAGTTCATGGCCCGCTGATAAGTGGCACCAGCATTTTTCAGGCCGAATGGCATGACCGCCCATTCATAACACCCTAGAGAGCCTGGGCATCTAAAGCTCGTCTTGTGTACATCATCTTCGGTGATGTAAATCTGATTATAGCCCGCATACCCATCCATAAACGAGTATACTTGATACCCTGTCGTGGAATCCACTAGGGAATCTACTGTCGGCATTGGGTATTGATCATTTGGTGTTGCCAGGTTTAAATTTCTGAAATCTATACAGATCCTTATCTTTCCATTCTTTTTTCTAACTGGGACAATATTTGACAACCATTCCACATATCTGGTCGTCCTAATGAATTTTGCCTCTAACAGTCGTTCAACTTCTTTCTTAATATCAGGCATGACGTTAGGCGCAAACCTCCGGGGAGGCTGCCTGTGAGGCCTATGGCTTGGCATAATTGGCAGCCTATGCTCTACCAACGTCCTATCTAAACCAGGCATCTCATTGTAGTCCCATGCAAAACAATCTTTGTATCTTTGCAACAAACAAACTAACTTTCACGTACTTGGGGGTCCAATTTCTTGCTGACGTAAGTTATGCCCGCCTATCGTGCTCATTCCCCAGATTTACCTCGTCCAAAGCATCGTCCTCTTGAGATGTTTGTCTTATGGTCCATTCAGGGTGAACTCTTCTTCCTTTGATTCTCCTCCTTCCATCAAGTAGTTCATTCCACATAGTTCTTTTATTTTGTCCTCCGTCTGGTGTGCCAGCAATTTGCCTCTTAAGGTCGAAATAGCGGCCTGTGCTTCGTCCTCATTTCTTCGCTCCATATTTTTGGCCAATAAATTGGCCTTGGAGCCCGCAAGAGCGGCTTGCTCCTTATTCGGGCCGTACTTCATTCGAACCGCTGTGTGTTGGTTCCCCAAAGACCACTGTGGTTGGTCTCGTCTGTGTGAACAAATCGTCCAGCAACCCAGCGGGGTAAGGCTCGTCATTCTGTGCCACAATGGTCGAGCTTCCCCCTTTATTCAAAACTCTGGTCGGCCCATAGTTCCCTTCGTACATGAAGTACTCGGACGAGTTTGTCTCCGCAGCGAAAGGCTTATTATCAGCATGCACTATCTCCACTTCGTCCCTTTGGTTCTAGAAAACCAGGCATTGATGAAGGGATGAAGGGATGCATCGGCTGCCGTGAATCCAGTCTCGTCCCAGGAGCATATTGTATGTGGTTGGCCCATCTATGACGAAAAATACCACTGTCTTCGTAGTATTTTCCACTTGCAGGTCCAATGGAATAACTCCTTTTGCTGTCGTCGCCCCTCCATTAAAGCCGGTAAGCACCACTTCCGTAGGGAGAAGGTCTTCTTCGGACTTTGCCAAATGTCCTAACATCCTAACTGGTATTGCATTAATGGCTGCTCCGTTATCAATTAGTACTTTGGTGACAGGTATCCCGTTAGCCTTTGCCTTTACATACAACGGCCGCAGGTGCTTCGTCATTTGTGTTGGTGGCTTCGGAAAAACACTCTCCCTGATAAACCTATTTCCATTGCTTGATCGCTCTCAACTTGCGGCGACTCCTCTTCCATGTCCCATCTGGGAGGTGGCAACGTGGCTGGTGAATCATGAGAGACATGATTGACAGTCAATCTCCACTTTTCTGCTCTGGTGAGGGTCCGTTTTACCTTAGGCGTCCCATACAAAACAAGGAACAGATATCGTCCCAAATCTTCTCCCAATGTCCCGACTGCAGGATTACCGGCTTCATATAATTCTCTAAGAAGCCGAATCTGTGGAATCCCCCTTCTCCTTGATTCGGTTTTGATGTCTATTTCTTCTTCTACATCGGTCTTCTCCTCATCTTCAGCTTCCCTGTCTGTGATTGAGAGTGCTGCTGCAAATTCAGTTTCGTCACCTCATAAACGTCCTCGCTGTTCCAACTTCCCAATTGTTATCTCTCCTAAATTTCCCAGGCAATAGGTAATGATTAGCCACCACTGGCGGCATACTGCCGAACTAAATGACGATAGGCGGCTATTCATCGTCTGTTTCGTCCTGTTTCCGCCTGCCGAATTTAGTGCGTTCGTCGCAACTTATCACCGTTCCTTCTTTGCTGTCACCCTTTTTTTTATTTACTTCTGTTTTCTCTGTGGTGTGCGAGGGTTGCGCCTGTGGTGGCCTTCGTTTTTCCTTTTGTCGACGCATCAAACGGCCATAATTCCTTTGGGCCACCTCAACTGCGTCCTTGTCATTTCGTCTACATGGGGATAGTTCCTGCCTGGCCGCTGGCCCGAGTGTGGCTTTTGGTACGAATGCCAAACATTGGGCCGATTAATCTTCGGCCTGAACGTCCTTACATTCTTGACGAAATTTCAATTCTCCCCATAGAACCTTGGGGCGAAGGTCCGGGGCTGCTATGATGATGGCTTTCTCTTCGCAGGCCTTTCGCAAGTGTCTTCTAACTCTTTCATCCATTCCATGTCGTTCTTGCATCGAATACAAATGTTCTGCTGGTCTCCTTGCTCTGAAGGTGCCTTAATCCTTTCCAAAGCGCTTGGACGATGACGGTGCTGTCATTTGTCTAGCACTAATTTGATTTTCGGCAGGTTCATCTTGGCAAGGTCTGGATTGATCATGTTCAACCCCACCGATTTTGGAAACGGGTCGATGTCCACTGCCATCTTTTTCTCGAACGTAATTCGTCCGGATCCTATGGCATCCTGTAAGACATTACGAAAAACAAGGCAATTATTAGTTGTGAGACCATGCATTGTGCCACTTACAATATCTTTTACTACCGATTTGCTCGGCTGTTGGCAACGTATGTCTGTCGCTCAAGCTAATTTGCTTGTCTTTATACAACTGGTCAAATATAGCATCGACTTTAGTAATATCAAAGGAGAAGTTCCTGCTCTTTTTATCATTCTTTTCACTCGCTTGGGGTTCCGCCCACGTCTTACAAACGTACGGTTTCCCTTTAACCAATTCAGCCAAACATAAATAAGCCGACTCGGTGTTTACTTCACCCATTTCATAGTCGATATTCCTATAATATGTCCCTTTGCTCAAATTCTTCATTTGCTCATCTTCTCGTAATAATCGCTCGTAACGTACCACACTAGTGGTGGGTTGGGGAAGGTCCCAAAACTCGCGATCCTGAAACTTCTTTTTTAGATCGAGATTTAAGCAACCTTGAGCGATCCTCACAAATTCTTTTTCGGGTAAAGGCATGTAACATCGGCCTCGGGCTACCTTAAACCGTTGTAAAAATGTCTCGGCCCATTCTCCTGGCACCTGTCTCAGGTTTGCCAAATCGGCTAAGGCCACTTCAGATTCAGCCTTAAAAAATTGCGCATGAAACAATTGCTCCATCTGCTGCCAACTTTCTACCGAATTGGCCGGTAGACTGACATACCAAGAGAAAGCCACCCCTGACAGTGATCCGTGAAATAATCTCAGTTTGTGGAAATCATTGACTTCCCCACACTGGAGGGTAAATCGTCCTACGTGTTCCATGGTAGAAACTTCCCCAGACCCCGTAAAGAGGGAAAAATCTGGTATCTTGTAGTTTCTAGGCCATGGATAGGCCACATCGACCCAATCAGGATACGGCTTCCGATATCTTGGCCGAATTTGCCGTATGCCTAGACCAAATTGGTTTTGAAGGATCTCTGTCATTTGCTCCCTTAACATATCATTGCCATTAAATGTCATGGCTATGGGCGGTGGCTGCGGTCCTCTTAAAAGTGGGACATAATCGTGATTCTGCCCCTGAGAAACCTGGACCCCCTGAGGCAACACCACTTCATTTTGTGCCATATTTGGCCCTTGGTGTATATTCGGCCCTAATTGTGGGCCATTGCCTCCAGTACTTATTCCTCCCCTGAGAACCGTAGGGATGTTGGTCCCCTGTGGAGGAACATTACTAGGACCAGCCTCCTGACTGTTCGCCGCAGGGAGGGGCGTAGTCCACGGCAGCGCCGTCCAGCCGTTTACACATTTGGCCATTAATTCATTCATCGAGCTTAGATGTTTAGCCATGTTTTCATAATGTGAATTGGTAGTTGATACGAATTTATCTATGACATGCGCATTCTGAAGCCTAACTTGTTCGACAACATCCTGTGTAAATTCACCGACACAACGCGCGCACCGCATTAGGACTGAGTTCTCTCATAGATTCGTACCGATTAGTATCTGCCAGACCCTCGAATTGACCCACTATGGCTGGAACGTTGGGCTATGGTTTGCTCTAGTCCTCATTCCTCCGCAGTTGAGCCAGTTTGAGCGTTTCTTTTCAGAGGCATCTCCACTCTTTACACCAATTCTCCCACTGTGGTCGCCAAAAACTGTTGCGCAATTTTTATGCGTGAAGAAGAAAGAGGCGTGAAGGTAAGGTTCAAACCTCCTGAGACAATGTCCCAGCAATGGGTGTTTGATTAAGTGAATAAGCCTCCAAGGGATGCAAACACACAAGTTACAGTCCTAAGATTACAATCTAAGAAATGAAAAATAAAAATATGCTCATTTGAGTCTTCATTTTTTTGGGGGCTTTCTCTCTTGGCATAGATAAGCTTTTATAGTGAAGTTTGTTAACCATTTTAAGCGGTTCCAGTATCTTCTTGCAGTTGCTGGATCGTGCCTGTAACCGCTGAGTTGCGTGTTTCAACTGCTTGGTTGTGGAGGAAAACTTTCCAACTGCCATGATCGTAAAGTAACTGTATCATGGTTTCTCGTCCTAAACGTAACCGCATCATGGGCTTTCGTCCTAACCGCTGGTCCGATCGCCCCACGCTCTTTATCGCCCTTTGGTCCATCGCCCTTTTTCCTTTCACTCATTCTTTAGTCTCAGGGCGATTCGTTATATGGTGGAGATTTTCGTCTGTTAACAATAATAATTAGTTATTGAACATCTCCAGGGATATGTGGATAAACAAATATCTGGAGATGAGATGTATACAAATGAAGATGAACTGATTTATTTATTGTTTGTGTGAAAGATCCATTATAATGACAACCACATAACACACTTATAAGACAAGCAATATCGTACCGATAAACAGAAGAAATGAGCAAAAATAAATAAATAAGTGATTAAATAGATATGTGATATATATTATTTTCGTCAGTTTCTTCAATACACTGCCATGAAGTGCGGTGGCCTTTTATAGTTGTTCTTTCTAAAACGACTTCCATGAGACAATTAGGACATACCTTTGGCTTAGCGAATCAAAAATACACCCCTTAAATTACAAATAAAATTTTACTTTAGTTTGCAATGTTGATGGTGGTATTGACACGTGTCAAATAAGAAGAAAAGTAATGGTTAATTGCCACGTATAGCAAAGTGTCTTGGATTTTTTGTTTAAAAAAATTAAAAGTGAAGATAATTTAAATAAATTTTACAATTACAAGAGAGGTATCTACGAAGCTAAAAGTAAGAGCAAATCAAAAGATTCCCCCACCTGTTTTGTAGCGGTAAAGAACGCCACATTCTTGTTGCGTTATCAACTCTCTCACTAACTTGCTGCTCTCTCTGCCAATCCTATGGCTGCCATTTCCATGGCTGCCAGTTTCCCTTTACTTCAACTCACTTCCTCTGTCAAACTCGGCACCAATTCATTCTACTCAGCCAAACTAAATGGTCCATTTCTTCTTCTTCTTCTTCTTAATAAAAGAATTTTAATCTATTTTTGTTGTTTATTTTGATCTTTCTTTCTTCTTTTTTCCCCATTTTTGTAGGAGCAGTTAAATTTAGTAGAATTACATGCGCTTCTTCAAATGGGAGAGAGCCTGTGTCTGATGACAAGGGCGTCAAGACCGTAGAGCAGCTTCTTGAAGAGAAACGGCGGGCGGAGTTGTCTGCTCGCATTGCTTCCGGTGAATTTACTGTTGAGCAATCTGGGTATGATCGTTTTTCCCGCTTCTGGGTTTGCTTTGATTGGAATCATTTGTGAAATTGTTGTGGATATGCTTAGATTTTCAAGAAGAAGAAGATTTTTTGTAACTTTCATTAACACCAAGGAGCAGATGACTCTGCATATTTTTACTTTTTTGGGCTTCTGGATGTAAATATATGATATGGGTAGGCTTTGAATGGAAGTTAAATTTTTTTTTTCTTTTTTTGGAGCCATCTGCTGTCAAAGTAGAGTCTCTTACCAGACATTTCTGTGTGACACAGTTTTTCGTCGCAATTGAGGAATGGTTTGTCCAAATTGGGGGTTCCCCGTGAGATTTTGGAAGTTTTATTTAATTGGACTGATGCCAACGAAGGCTATCCAAAGATTCCAGAGGCAAAAGGGGCAATTAGTGCTATCCGCAGCGAGGCCTTTTTCATCCCCTTGTATGAGCTTTACCTCACATATGGTGGAATTTTCAGGTTGACATTTGGACCAAAGGTTTGTTTCTTTTAATTAGAGTAGAGAGTTCTGTGTTATTTGGGAATAAGCAAATTTAGTCAAGTGTGAAGAAGGTGGTGATATAATTGACTTTTTTGGAAATATTTCCTTGTTGATTTTCTTGCAGTCGTTTTTGATTGTATCTGATCCTTCCATTGCTAAACATATTTTGAAAGATAATTCAAAGGCATACTCAAAGGTAATCTGGTTGATTCACCCTTTTTTCTTTGTTTTTATGGTGGATGAGATGCATTTCCCTTATTCTCAGGACTCCTCAATTTGCAGGGTATTTTGTCAGAGATACTAGAGTTTGTCATGGGGAAGGGACTGATCCCGGCAGATGGGGAGATATGGCGTGTTCGACGTCGTGCAATTGTCCCTGCATTGCATCAAAAGGTATCGTGCTTTATAAATGAATTTAAATCCATAAATCCCAGCTTTGCATCTATTATTATTTCAGAACGGTAGGTACAGATATTACTAAAAGATTAAGGGAAAGGGTTAGAGGGAAATGTTGTAATTATAACCAACAGTTGGCATGATAAATTCAACCTTAAAACAGATGTACTATTTCTTTTTATAAATTAAGAGAAAACAAATGGAAAAAAAAGAAAGATTCTCAAAACATTGGACAAATCATACTAGTAACAGAAAAACATCCTTTCGGCTGCTGCTCAACTTGTTAGCCATATGCCTAACATATTACATCCCCTTTTTGCTGCTTGAAGGCATTTTAAGCTATCTCACCATGAGACCATCCTCAGAAACACCTTTTCTACGAAGTGTTTGCATTGACCTTTTGCTTCCACTGACTTCCTACTTATTTATCTGCAGTATGTAGCAGCAATGATTGACCTATTCGGACAAGCAACAGATAGGCTTTGCAAGAAACTTGATACTGCTGCATCTGAAGGGGAAGATGTAGAGATGGAGTCACTTTTCTCTCGTTTGACGTTGGATGTCATTGGCAAGGCAGTATTTAATTATGATTTTGATTCACTAACAAATGATACTGGCATAGTTGAGGTATTTTCTCGTAGTTGTAGAACATTGTCCTAAAACCTTTTGTCAATTATCTTGATTGACGTTTTGGTTTCTGAAGCTTCACATTTTTTTGTCTCGTGTTGGTTAGAGCAGGCTGTTTACACAGTTTTGAGAGAAGCAGAAGATAGAAGTGTTGCGCCAATTCCAGTCTGGGAGATTCCTATATGGAAAGACATTTCACCCAGGCTGAAGAAGGTCAATTCATCCCTCAAATTGATTAATGATACACTTGATGATCTAATTGCAATATGCAAGGTAAAGTTCTCTTTTGCAATATATCTCAAGAATGTGCTTTAGTATGTACATCTGTTGCTACATATGAAAGCATGTCTTTGGGTGAATATAATTCATGTCACAACTCCTTCCCCCGTGTGTAATAACTAATACCAGGTGTATGCTAAATATACAGGGACATACATTGTTCACAATTGCTTTGCCTTTTTTTGTCGTTTTATATGAGAAGTTCAAGTGCTGATACAAGTTAGATGATTTGGAAGTTTTGAAATTCTGCTTGTGCATCTGCTTCTTATGAGAAATGAGAACAAGGAAAGATAACAGAAAAACCAAAGGTTGCCAAATCACCAATTCTTATTAGCTTTCAAATGGAAAATCTTAGTTGTTAATAGCTCGTTTATCTGAAATTGCTAGTTGGTCTTGTGGCGTTGGGACTGAAATTTGTTATTTATACATTTAGTATATTTCATGAGAATTTCATGAAACTGATTACAGTGATGAATGCTATTATGCTCATCTGTTACTGCTTTCCAGTGTGAGTAGTTGAGTCTTGCTTGTGACTCAACTGAGTTCTGGGTCACATATCGAACAGCAAATCTGTCTATTGTCTGGTTGTATGTAAACCATAAGCTCTTGATTAGCACGGTGGCCTGCTGTTATTTTGTTACTTTTGTGGCTCTTGACTTTTCATGACTGCTAAATTTGATTTGATTGTCATATTATTTCATCTCTTTATTTAATTTCTGCACCTGCAGAGGATGGTAGAAGAAGAGGAACTACAATTTCATGAGGAATACATGAATGAACAAGATCCTAGTATTCTTCACTTTCTCTTGGCATCTGGAGATGACGTAAGTACTATTAGTTTCTTATCGTGCTTTCCGCTGGTGCAAGTAATTGAAAATTATTCTGCGACTGTTTATAGGTTTCCAGTAAGCAGCTCCGCGATGACTTGATGACATTGCTTATAGCTGGGCACGAAACATCAGCTGCAGTTTTAACATGGACCTTTTATCTCCTATCTAAGGTATCTGGCATTATTTTAACTTTTATCCCTTGGTTTCGTTCTCACATTATCATTCAGCATCGATACACTTTATCATTCAGCATCAATACACAAATCCTTTCTGTTTATAACTCCTGTGACTTGTAAATTTGTCACTACACAACCTAATATTACATTGGACACTGTTGTCTTCTTGCATTACCTATTCTACTATATTTATTTAAACTCTTTTCTTTGTTTTCTATATTTTCTTCTATACATCAAATATATACCATAAATAATGAAGATGGTGACAATTAGTTCTCTTGGAGCCTTCTTGCATGCAACATTTTTCTTTCACAATTAGCCTCTGCCTTTCGGCTATACATGAAGATCATATTTAATATAGACAGTCATCAGAAAGGTAAAAAAGAGAAAAAATCATCATTCTACAATTGGAATGCAAGTTCGTTTCTATATGTATATTATAGTGGACTCAAAACATATGATTATTTTTGTCCTATAATGGTTACAGGAGCCTGCTGTCGTATCCAAGCTCCAGGAGGAGGTACCTTATAGTTTTTATATGCTTTGAACTGATTTCTGAATCATGCTTTGAACTGATGTTTGCTTTTCAAATTGCTTTTCAGGTTGATTCTGTTTTAGGAGATCGATTTCCAACCATTGAAGATATGAAGAAACTGAAGTATACAACTCGAGTAATTAATGAAGTAAGAAGATGAATGCTGTTCTTTTAATTATCTTTTTGAAGTGAATCTTTTTAATTTATGCATTCAGGTTTGGAAACTTTTTGTTTTAATTCTTTGCAGTCCCTAAGGCTCTACCCACAGCCACCTGTCCTAATTCGTCGTTCTCTTGAGGATGACATGCTTGGAAAGTATCCTATAAAAAGGTCATATCTTGATAAATCTATCATCATTTTTACTCTTTGTTAGTAGTAAACATACTGTACTCTACTCGAAGCTTTTTGTTTCATTTATGTATGACTGAAGAAGAAACTCTGATGTGGCTTCTTATTAGAAACTATATGAATTGATGGGAAATGATGCTTGGCCGCAATTTACCATATGACACATCTATATATCTGCTATTAAATTAAGAAAAAGAACATAACGATTCTCAGTTTGAATACTAAAATAGAAAGTGAAGTTTCATATTAACAACTCGTAACAATTTTAACTAGTTCACCAAAGCCAAGTTGATTTTTTAGCCCATCTCGGGTGGCAAGGCAAATAAAACTGCTTTGAAAAGTGAAAACCCACTCTATCAAGCCCCTGGAGGCAACTACTTTACTTTTATTTCCCTTTTAATTCTTCAATAGATTTTTTCTTTTCCTGACAATGCATTTAGATGTCACACGTGTCTGTTATTTATTTTTCTTCTGCCTGTCTCCCTCTCTCCTTTCTAATTCTTTCTTTCTCAGTTCCTTCTTCTTTTTATGCTGTGTAATTAATGTTGCTATATTTAACCTTACAGGGGTGAAGATATCTTTATTTCTGTTTGGAACCTGCATCGTAGTCCTCATCTTTGGGATGATGCCGATAAATTTAATCCAGAAAGATGGCCGCTAGGTGGACCCAATCCGAATGAAACAAACCAAAATTTCCGGTATGTTATCAACTTAAAAAAAGATTTGATTTATAGCATTTTTTGTTTCCACTTTCTCAAATCTAATATGCATCCTTTTGTTAATTTCCTTGCTACCATAGTCCGAAAGATGATTGAATGTCGAGATCTAAGATAATAGATAGACTCATTTGCTTTCTGCTCACTTCCGTGTGGTACTATTTGACTCATTGAGTCTCTGATGATGCACTTTATGGCAAGTGGCTCATTGATCTTGTTGTCGTTGCACTCGTGCAATATTTGTTCTCTCAGTTTTCCTGAACTTCTTATTAGCTCATTTGTTAACTGATTTTTTGCTTCAAATCAATATCTAGCAGTTTAGGAACCACAGTTGTGAAATCAAACTATCAATCTTAGTCTTCCTAACAAATTAATATGGTACCTTTTGCTTTAGTTTTATGACAATGACTAATCAATTTGTATTACAAAGTTAATCATTTATTATTTCTAGCAAAGTGAACAAGTCTACATCAGTTTATAGGTTAATGCTATTTTCTAGGTGAGATACAATTGAGATTACTCAAATCATATTGAATTCCACCAAGTTCTCTATAGAATTAGACATTAAAACCTTTTTGTCACTATTTAATTAGATGTTTTGCCGGTAATGGACGTAATGGATAAAATGGAAACTATTATTCTTCGATCAAAAGTTTGGCGAAAGTTCAATCAAACTTGAAAACATTTAAAGTGTATCAATTTCCGTATGAAGCTGTTAGCTATGTTTCACCCAAAGGGAAATCATCATTCTTCCACTCTTGATGGTTTTTGTGGACTTTCGCCAAACTTCGGGGTGGAAAAATGATAATTTCCCTAGAAAAAAAATAAGAGATTTCTAATTTTTATGCTAGGGAATAAATAATATGAGGTCCAGCATCTTTGCTGGGGTTGAATAAAAGCTTGAGTAATTTGTAGAATCAGTTAGAACTTGACCATCTAAATTCCTTTGATTCTCAGTAATTGTTATTTCTCCCAATTAAGGGGGAAGATGAAAAAATGAATTGCCTACAATATAACTTGTCTAGGTTTGTAAATTGGTTACCATTCAGAGCAAAAAAGACCTATAGTTTTTGAGGTAGTCAGCAATGTTATAATAAAGCAATCCAAATTTTGTAAAACTTAATAGAAAAATGAAAATGTTAAGCATTTTATCATCCTGGCATTCAGCTGTGTTTCCATAGGACTTCTGTTAAGGAATGTTAAGGAATATGAAATCAATATCCAAAATAGAATTCCTAGTACCATTAGGATTCATGGTTTTATTATATTTCCCTATTAGATGAAGATTTCCTATATTCATTATTATTGTTCATTACTATAGGATTATGATTCCTTTTCTATTTTGGTTTTCCATGCAGCCTATATAAAGGCCCCTACCATTGTAAATTCATACAGAGAGAATTCAAGACTTTCTTTCATTATCTAACATGGTATCAGAGCCCAGGTTCTCCTTTTTCTAGTTTCACTCTCTCTGCTTTCATTGGCGCGTGGGGATCGCGGCCACCATCGGCACGTGAACCTCACGCGCCACCCCTTTCGCACCACCCCTTCACAAGTGTGCTATGGGCCTGCTCCTTTCAAGTTTCGCCTCTTTTTAAGATTTTGCTTCCGCTCTCTTTCGGGATTTCGCTCCCTCATGTTGTAGTTGATGTTGCGACAAATCATCATCACCTTCTTCTTCTTTTTCTTCAGTAGCCTTTGTTGGGATCTTTAGCTTCAAAGCTAAAGACCTTTTTTTGTTCAGTAGCCTTTGTTGGGATCTTTAGCTTCAAAGCTGTTGTTTTTTATTTTCTTTAGCAGCAGCAGCAGCTTCATCTGCTACAACAAGCGCTTTTGATGGTGACAGTGATTGATAACTGACGTTAATAACAAACAAAGTTTCAGGACTCAAAGTTTCAAGATGTTTCAGAACTCCGCTCTCCGATTTCAAGATACAACCTCAAGCTTTTTCCTTCGTCACCAGCTTGGCAGCTTGAGTTTGAGGGGGGGGGGGTGTTAAGGAATGTTAAGGAATATGGAATCAATATCTAAAATAGAATTCCTAGTACCATTATGATTCATGGTTTTATTATATTTCCCTATTAGATGAAGATTTCCTATATTCATTATTATTGTTCATTACTATAGGATTATGATTCTTTTTCTATTTTGGTTTTCTATGTAGCCTATATAAAGGCCCTACCATTGGAAATTCATACAGAGGGAATTCAAGACTTTCTTTCATTATCTAACAACTTCCCATATCACATTGCTTGGCATAGTTTACCATTACTGCAATTGTTGGTCGCTAATGGAAACATTTATCTCTTGTTTGTACGTCTATTGTTGTACCATTATCTTGCCTCCTTTGGGAAAATTATCTAGGATGCTAAAAATATAATGAGAAAGTGACTTCCCTTATCTGAAGGTGTACGTAATACATGTTCTTGTTTAGCGTTCATTAGAAATCACTGTCTGGTTTTCCAGATGAACAAAGAACTTATTAATGCTTACACAAGTGAATTGAGATTATAGCTGTTGCCACTTGAACGTCTATGATTGTGCAAGAAAAAAGTTCTATTGAAATTCTGAAGTGACATTTTTGGTTTGGACTTTTATTTGTTGTCATTACCATAATCTCTCACTCTTACTCTGGGTTCAAATTTAACTATCAAACAGGTTTCAACCATTTTCTTTTACTGTTATGCCCGTTCAGGCGCTCTGTACAGATAATTAATACTAGTGTCTATTGTTTTAGTTACTTACCTTTCGGTGGAGGGCCTCGGAAATGCGTAGGTGATATGTTCGCTTCATTTGAGGTACTTCCACTTCCACTGCTAGTTTTAAAGAGCTTTTCATTTACGGATTATTTACAGTCTTTTTTTTTTGAAGTGGATTATTTACTGTCATGGAACTGAAGTTTGCACATTTTTAATTTACTATTTACTTGGTATATGTTATTTCTACAGTTTACAGTTCGTTACATCATTATGACCATTTAGGATTTTTCTTATAAACCCAATTCATTGTGCTTGTTACACATAATTTACAGAACATAGTAGCAGTTGCAATGCTTGTTCGGCGATTTAGCTTTCAAATGGCACTTGGGGCTCCTCAAGTAAGTCACTTGCTTTTAACTTTTCCAATATCATGACCATAAGAGTTATTGGAAAACTTGGTGCATAAAATTGATAACTTGTCATGTCTTTGATTTGGACTGAGGAGCCCAAGCAAGGCTTTCTTTTCAAGTTTTTCCCCTTTAGAAATCTCAGTTCAATTTGAAGATGTAGGTATTCTGTGCATATATGTTACAATTTGCTCTCTTTTTTCTTTTACCGGGTCTACGTTGTACATGCCCGAACCATTTTAGTCGTGTTTCTCTTATATGCTCTTCACTCGGTGCTATACCCACTTTTCCTAATTTCTTCATTTCTAACATTGTCCCTCCTAGTCCACCCACATATCCATCTAAGTATCCTCATCTCAGCTATACTCATTTTTTGTGTTTTATTGTCCAACAGTCTATTCCATAAAGTATTACATGTCTCACAGTTGTCTTATAAGTTTTAAATGAATGTTGGAATTCTCATTTATACAAATATATGTTGCTTATGTTCCTTAGGCTTAAAAAGAAATTTTACAGAGTTCAATGTTGATTATCAGTTATCACTGTTTATTAAGAAAAACAAATCAGATACTGTAAAGGATCAATATGTATGCAGGTTGAGATGACAACAGGAGCAACGATCCACACAACAGAAGGATTAAAAATGTCAGTAACACGAAGAATAAAACCTCCCATAATGCCGGTGTTGAAAGAAGACGATGCATCTATCGGCAGCTGCAACGGAGAGGCTGCTCCAGGTAATAAGAACGAAATTTCTCCTGCTCATTCCAAATCACTATAAGTTTGTTTTATTTCAGCCATACAACATGGGAAATATAATAGGGATGGTTGTTAGAAAAGAAGAAAAATGAGTGGAAAAATGAATACATGAGGTTATTTTTGTAAAATGTTCACTTGTTAAAAAGAAGAGAGGCTTTATTATTAATCACTGTTAATGTCTTTGATGGATGAAGATATGGAATTTACTAATATTTCTTCAATCTCCTACATTTTTATCTGCCAAATAAATGTTAAATATTTATCAAATAGGGAAGTTCATTTGGCGGGGCGGACTGATTGGCCATCGTCTTTTATTTTTTATTTACAAATTAAAATTTAAGGATCAAATCTAAAAATAATAAATAAATATTAAGAATAACTGTTAAGATGTTAAAATTAGTGTAAAAAATTCATAATATTATTAATATCAATAGTCAATCCAATTTTTTAAAATGGTGGATGGAAGAAATTTTATTATTTTCCCCCAATAGTTGTTGAAGGAAGACATTTTAAAATTTTGGTAATCGAAATTCTCACTAATGGATGGTGAAGAAATGGTTTCATTTGGAAGATAGTCTTCCCAAGAGATTGTTTTAATTAAAATATTTGCTTAGAATTAAGGCGGCGTGGCTTTCAACTCTCGGATTATTTACTCAAATGGAAGTAGTGTAGTAATTGATAACTGTTAATTCTCCAAAGTACTTGAGACTTATATCATATATACTAACATGTATTTTTTGTCTATTATCTTTTTTAATGTTGCCATATGTCACATTGAAACTTTGAAACATTTGATGCATTTAGTAGGTGAATAAATTTAATTAATGAAAACTTTGAAATATTTGGTGTATTTTAGTGGGTGAATGAACTTGATTTAATAAATATATTTATCATTTTTAGGAAGTGAATGAAGTTTATGTAATGAATATATTTGTCATATTTAGGTGAATAAATTTGCTAATATAATTAGTGATTTAAGTTAAATGTGATGTATTTGTTATTATTATCACTATAAATACATGTACAATATAATGAGATAGACACCTGAAAAATTTCTCTTTTCTTCATTTTACTTATTTAATTCTCTCACGTAGGTACCTATATCAACTCAATTCAATATAGTTATGATGTTCATTAATCTCGATTGGTATTGTATTAATGTCGATTATGAATGATTTTTTTGTGCATAAATATGAATCTTAGTTTATTTTTTAAGAATTAAACATGCAGCAACGTGCGGGTATTCATTTTTGTTATTATTATTTTCTTTATAGATAATAGATGGACAAACACAAATATATTTTTAATCACTTATTTCCAGACAAATATTTGAAAATCAACTAAGCATAAATGATATGCCTAAATTGACATGGTTGGATATATTACGAGTACATAAAAAAAATCCCATGTAACCTACCGAATAAAACAAAATAAATTACAAATCCAACAAAACATTACAAAGGATAAACATATGTAGAGTATAACATAACTTTTGAAGTGCAACAAATGCAGCTTATTTATCAGCCACAACAATCTCAAACTGGGCGGAAATTATAGATGCAAACCCAAGAAGAGGCGAATTGAATAATTAAACAAATCATATAATTTAATTACAATAAATGTATGCCAAAAAATGGAGAACAATAAATGTAAGAGTATAGGGTGTTGATGGCGGGTTTTCGTCTCAGGGACAATAACGGAATATTGTTCCTGGGATTAACCTTCCTTCAGCAGTGAATTTGTTTGGTTATGGGAAACCAAAAGCAAACTTTGATAGAAGGAGAAGAGCACGCAGATTGACACAGGGAGTTAACGTGGTTCGGCAGATTGAATCCAACCTATGTCCACGGGCACAAAACGGATGGGTGTCTTATTACTGAAATATGCTCGGCCGACCTGTTTTTTGGTCGGTCAGTGTGCAGACAGAACTGTTTTAAAAAAGGAATTTACAAAAGACTCTCTCCCCACAAAATCAAGAAGAGAAAAAACCCTCTCCTCCTCTCTCCCTACGAGACTACCCTCCCTTATATACTAAGAATGAGGCGGTAAGATGAGGCGGTTGCTGTTCCCATTTTGCAGAATCTTCCACGTGACACTTGCCTCATTTATTACGTTCTCTGCCCTAAGCCTGTTCTTGCCGAAAGTAAGCCTGCCCTCTGACATCCCATCGCATCAATCTGACTCTTTACTGCCACACGTAATTTAGTGATGATGACAGCCTGATGGGTGTTCCCGGGATATGACACGTGTAAAGGGAAATCACAATCTCGAGGCTTCTGTCGGTTGCTAAGTGGTCGGCCTAATAATCTGCCGAGCCTACCGAACTATTTTCGTCCTGTCTTGAACTACTCGAGTCTTTCGACTTACTAAAAAGGGAGCGGAATAGGTCTGAACCGAGCTGACGAGCTGATGTGGTCGGTTTATGGGAACCGCATCAACGCACATATTATGGTCGGTCTCATCTAGGAGGTTGCGTCTGGACTCCAGCTGAGCCGAGAAATGGTTAATACTTTCTAAACATCGGGCAAGGGGGAAGTTCTGTAGGGGTTTTAGGGGCTAAATCCGGTAACGCAGCGGAAACGGTGGAAAATTAAATTTTCCGATTTCAAAACTTTTTCTCAGATTAATTATATAAACATATTTATTTAATTACCCAATAATCAAATTATGAAATAAAATTCAATAAATCATATTTAAGTGAATTTACTGAATTACCCTTACACTTGGTATTTTGTTCATTTTAGTCCGAAATTGATCAAATCAATTTTGGATGATTCTAAATCATTTCTAAGATGAACTTAGCATGTTCAAAACATCAAAACACCAAAGGCAACACAAAACCCAATTTTTCTCCATTTGGCCGAGAGCCTCACTAAATGGGGAGTTTGTGCATTTTGTGATTTCATGCTTCAAAACACATCAAGATGTAATCCAATCAACATGAAACTTTATATGCATCATATGTACATCCTTATACACAACATAAATGAAAAGCCCCAAATTTGGACAAGGTCTTAAACCCTAATTTTTCAAATTCTTCAAATTGAACAAATTAGACCAAATTGGTTAAATCAATTACTTCAATCATGTTTCTTTCATCCAACCAAAGTCTCAACACAATGAAACAACTCAAGATCAAATCTAGGTCATTTAAGAGTGGGTCAACAACTCTAGATTAGCAACAAAGTTTCCAAAACCATAAAAGAATACTTATAACTACACTAGTCACAAGCTTCCATCATCATACATGCTCAACACTTTCATCAAAGTTCCATTCACCAAAAACACAAAGAATAAAGAAAAGAATAGCATAAGAACATCACAAGATGTAGCCTAGAACATAAGAAATAATTTCCTCTCTAATAGAAGTTAAGAAAACTTACTAAAATCCAAGCTTTTCTTTACTTTTCCTTTCTTCCTCTCAAGCTTCTCTTGTTTTCTTTTAATGGAGTTAAGGTTAGAAAGTGTATTAGGTTAATTTACAAATCAAATGAAAAACAATATATACTTGTATTATATTAGCCTTGGCCGAATTTGGCCAAGCAAATACAACAAAATTAATTTCAATTTCATTTGCAATTTCATTTAATCAACTTGTTAAAATATCTAATAAACACTTTAAAGATATTTCTAATAAGTCACAAAGGCAACTAAGCCTTAAAAACAAATATCCAAATCTTAAGATATTTATATTTTAATTAATTTAATCATTTAACAATTAATTAATTAATTAATTAAATACAAATATATTAAATATATGTATTATATTTACATTAAATATTAAATACATATATACATTTATGATATTAGTCAAATATCTCAAATTGACTATTAATTAATGTGTATTTAAATTAATCAAGTATTAAATGTAAATACACAATAATTAAGGAAATGACTATCGGGTCCCTAAGCATGTATTTTGCGTTTAACCTTTAAACGACTTTATAAATAATCAATATTATTTATAATTGTTGCTCTAGTGCTCTACGAGTATATTTCATTATTGAGACTCTCTAGATTCAGGTATATCCGTCACAAAATCCAATTTCGTGTCCATAATTTATCCACCCGTAAATTATGACGATCACAGATAATCTCGCTGAATCATACAGGTCGAGGTCATGGCAAATGTATAATTCCTCCGTCACAGGTATCCGGATATATCCCAGAGATATAGATGTAAACGTCAAATCTCTATGGGGATTATCCAGTCGACTATTCCATTAGCAATCTCAAAAAGAATGTTTAGAACTAGTTTCTAAATTGTACCACGGGCCCATGGTTTTATCTGATTGCTAATCATATGGACTACATATGCTCTGGTACACAGAACTGACGGATCCTATCTTGATACACATAGGACACCCTGAGGATCTATCTACACCCAACGAACATGCGGAGGTATGATCTAAATAGATCGGTGACGTGACTGCCATCTAAGTGTAGAAGATGTCTCATGTGCCCACAATGGCATCTCAAGTCTAAGAATCACAAGTGCTACTCAACCCGAGAAGATTCTTATTGACGTTGGTGTACCATCCATTAAGAATCTTCGGTGAGTCGTTCAGTGTTTATCCGCTATAAACACTCACACGTCTATACTAGTCTCCAAGACTAATGGTTCATTGAGAAACCATTGGAATCATATATTCCAGTATACGACATGTACCGGTCTCAACGGGATTACTATACTGACCAAATAGTGTAAACCTTGACCAGGAAAGTCTGAGAATGACAACGTCATGATACTACTCAATGTCAGTTGCGACGCTTTTGCAACAGTACCATGACTAATGACCGGAGCGTAAACACACACGTATAACGCAAGCGCACGTATCGTCCAAGTAGTATAAAAATATCGAGCCCACGAGGACTTAATATCTAATCTATTAATTTTATGAGGTCAAATGATTACTAGTATCTAACAGGTTGTTTGATTGATATGAAATGGTGACGATTCTAAATTTAAAAGCAAGTAAATAAATTTGTCGAAAATAGGTTTTAAGAAAATTCAATATTAAAAACTATCTAGGGTTGTGATTTCTTCCAATACCATTTTAAAGATGAAGTGGTTATCTTAAAATTGGGTAATATATTGATTTATTAACCTGGAACACTAAATTATGTGTAAGCCTCTGTCGATGATCAGACACAAATACCCAGTTTAACCCAATTGAACCATATGTCTATGTCAACCAAATTATCTGGATTCATTAAGTTTAAGTTCCAATTATGGCTACCCCCGTCTGACAGGTATATTCCTATCCTGTAAGGAAATCTATTAAAGGGTTATCTATCCTCAAGGAAGATCGTGGACTATTGAGTCTAAGGCTGAAACCTAAAATCCCTATGTCTAGTTCATTTTAGATTTACCAGATCAATTTTATTAATGGCCAGTTAATGAAAAAGCATTAAGTTTAAGACTCAATAAATAAATCTTTATATTACCCAAGCTATAATCTAACCCTTATAAAACGGTGATATTGGATTTCATCACAACCCCAGATAACTAATTTAGTTACAACACATAACTAGGGCTAGTAAAAACTTGAAAATAAAAGACATAAAGTAAAAATGCGGTAAAGTAAATACTGAAAAGTAAATTACAATAAAATAAAATGCTAAGGTAAAAGGAATTACTTTTACTACTACTAATTTAGATATCTCCCATAAAATAATATATAAACTCGTGATAATATTACCAACCGACCAATCTGGCGGTATCTGATTAAGTCAAATTAAGTCCAACCAGCTATTAAGGCGGTAATATTTGTCCATAAACCAGCCATAAGGCGAAACCAAAATTAAATTACCAACCGACCAATCTGGCGGTATCCTTGATTAGTCAGGTTTAAACCAGATTAAGATTAAATTACCAACCGACCAATATAGCGGTATCATTTTTAAGTCAATATTTTAAATAGTGAATATATTATTTTTAAGGGAGATTAATCTAAATAGCAATAGTAAAAGAATTACCTTTCACCCTAGCTGGGGAAGTTACCTCCTCATGGTGAATAGTAAAAACTGTAAAAAGTAAAGAAAGTAAATTACTATTATTACAAAAAGTAATTAAAATTATTACAAAACTAAAAACTAAAAATTAAAAGAAACTTAGAGAGAGAAGAACTCCCTATTTACATCAAAGAAATAGGAGAGAATGGTGCACTGAATTCTGAAATCTCGAGCTCAATTTATAGGCCTCGGTAGGATTCCGGCGTCGCGACGCCAGGGACTTCAGTGTCGCTACGCCAACTTTTGTCGACGTGGCACGCTCTGGTTCGCCGGTTTGAAGATTCTGGATAAGCTGATAAGGTGACACGTGGCGCGGTGGTTGGGCTTCAATTATTGTGACACGTGGCGGCTTCTGATTGGTCGCTGAGATTCTTATCCGCCACGTGTCAGATAAGGATTAGATACTCAATGATTGATGCTGACGTGGCGACACGTGGGAAAGAGACTGTCGGCACCGTAGAATTGCGACACGTGGCACTTCTTGATTGGCTGATGATGACGTGGCTGTGAGGTGTCAATGTTGACTTGTTGACTTGCTGACGTGGCTGATGACATGGAGTGACACGTGGAACACGTGGCGATGATGACTGTCGGCACCGTAGGATGCTGACACATGGCACGGCGCATGTTAGCAGATCGGCTGTGATGGTGACACGTGGCACGACGCATTTTAGCAAAGTCAAACTTTTCTCAGATTCTGATTTGTGGACCCGGCGCACGTTAGCACTGTTCGGCGCATTTTAGACGTCGCGACGTGAAAGTCTTCAGCGTCGCGACGCGCTAAAGACCAAAATATCCCTGTTGACGCATTTTTGTCTGTTTTTACCCCAAACTGCCTCCAATGCTTTCCAAACTTTATTTATCTGCAAAATAACACAAAATACATCAAAACATTCACAAAACTCGAGAAACTATACGAAATATTAGATCAAATGAGTGGGAAATAGTGATATAAATACCACTCATCATACCCCCAAACCTAACATTTTGCTAGTCCTCGAGCAAAACATAGAGTAAAATAACATAAATAAATTAACTAAGCCACTTTCGTAGGGATCATAGTTGCATTTAGCATATGCAACAAGCCTTTAAACCCCTAGGTGTCCCTAGTGGACGAGTTGTAGTCTCGTGAGGGTTTACAGCAATGATACCCACAAACATTTTACAAAAGTAAAAAAGTAATAAAACTAATACACACAAAAGCAAAAAGACAAGCGAAAAGAGAATAAAGATGTTAGTGACTAATCAGGTGAAACTTCTACTCCAAGTTACTAGTTGTTTTGTTTCATTCTAAATTACCGAATAAGTAAATTCTCTGATTATTTTTACCATTCTTCATATACATAGCCAAAAAAATATTAAACAACTTATTTTTGCCCACAACAGTCATAAGTGCAGTTGAGAAGAGAGTAATATTTTTGTCCTAAAGTTCTATCAGATTTCACACATTTTTGCAGCAATGGAATAATTTTAATCATTTTTATGATTTTTTCTTTGATTTTTCACTTTTCTATTTTTTTTTATTTATATACAATATCTTCCATCTATGTAACGAGTGTTGGGTCGGTGGCTCCCAAACCAGTTGGCTTTAGGGCACCAGGTGTTAAGACACCCCTACGGACTTAATTACTCAGACTTCAGATATATATATTTTTGCAGCATCTTCGATCCATGTAACGAGCTTTGGGCCAGCGACTCCCAAACCAGTTGGTTTTAGGGCACTAGGTGTTAAAACACCCTTACAGACTTAATAACTCGGATCTCAGACTTTTTTTTTTTTTTTTACTCCACTGCTTTTTGAGATGTTTCCTCCAATTAAACTAGAGCATTGAATATTACAAACTTTTCAATTTTAGCTCATGTCTGTATGTTACTATATATGTTGATAATATCTGCTAACTGAACATATGAAGATTCATTTTAGTCCGTTTTAAGGAGAATTCACAAATTAAATAATTTAAAAGGAAATAAACAAAAAATTAACTTGTTTCGAAAATAGGCTTGAGATACGTCTCAGGAGTGGAAACTCCTTACTCAGCTATCTCTTACCAATTTCACCTTTTTAGTCAAAATAAAAACAAAAAATGCAAAATATTTTTGTAATTTTTGAAAAGTTTTCAATTTTTTTTTGTATTTTTCGAAAAAAAATTGGACTAAAAATAAAAATAACACACAACTAAAAACAAGGTACTGATCAACTAATTCCCTCCCCCAAACCTAAATGAGACATTGTCCCCAATGTCTTAAACAGTAAAAGGAGAGTTAAGAAGGTCGTACCTGGTTAGCTGAAAATCTACAGGAAATTAAAGGTTAAGATCCAGATTAATTCGACGCCTCTTACCACGATCGTCCTCAGACCAATTTATCTTTGAAAGGATAGGGTCAACTAGTGGTTCATAGGCTATGAGTTGGTCTATTAGATCCGGAGCAGTTCTGGCAGTAAAGCGGAGTTCTTTTAAAGGTTTTGACACGAACCCATTTCTCCGAGCATCATCAAGAAACACACAAGGAAAATCATAAAATCCATCAACGTTGAGCAGTCCAATTGGTTTCTGGTGTATGTTCAGGTTCGCCCAAGATAACACAATAAAAATTTCCTCCAATGTACCCAAGCCACCTGGCAAAGCAATAAAAGCATCAGCACGGTTAATCATTTCTACCAGTCGTTCAGACATATCTGGCACGATCAGTTCCTCTCCGTTTGATGGTTCAATAAGATTTGCCTCTGCCAAGGGTTTTGGGATGATTCCCAAAACTTGACTGCCTCCTTCCTGTGCGGCCTTTGAAATAATCCTCATTAGTCCAAGATTGCCTCCGCCATATTTAAGTGCATATTCCTTGCAGCTAAGACTCGACCCAATTCCTTGTCTGCTCTTCTACGTATTGTGGTTTAGTACCAACACTACTACCGCAAAACACACAGATGTTCTCAACTCGTCTTCTTGAAGTGGCTTCCATTTTTTATGTATTTCTTCTCTCAACTCGGGATGCCTTCAAAAGTGCAATGACGGGCTGAATTTATAGTACCTGAAAAGGGTGAGTAAAAATAGCACAAGTATCTTCCAGAGGACGATTAGTAGCGAAATAATATCGTGATAGTCAAAAAGGTCTGGATCCTGTCGGAGAAAGAAAACAACAAAACAAATTACAATTATTAAGAAAAGACAAAGAGATATAATATTTACAAGAAAAGTAACGGCTTGATTGACGTCTATGCGTCAGGGACAAGTTTCCCATCCAATTTTCTTATAAATTGGCAAACAGGGTCTTTTTGAGTCAGATTCCCGAGACTTAACAGTTGTCTTTCCTTTTGGAATTGTGTATGTAATTTGCGAATGGCTATATGAATATATCCACTGGGATGCGTCTCAAGAGTTGAAGATATTTCATCGACAGACTCCTTACTCAAGCCATCCCTAATGAATTTAATTTTGTCTTCGCGATTATCAGACACCATTCCTAAAACACGACAACGAGTATTGCAATTCCATCGTGCACATTTGTAACAAACATCCATTTGCTTAGCTCTACGTTTCTTTGCATAGGTGCTTCTTCCAAAACCAGGCAGATGTGAAATAAAAGAGTTAGAAGACTCACCTGCCAATCGGACTCGTGCTTCAATTACCCAACGAATGTCATTGGGCACACCATGGATCGTCAGTAGTCTCATTCGTTCCAAGTGAGCTTTGTAAACTTTCATTAGAGATTTTTTAGGGAGAGAAGGAAATTGCTTGTGAAGATTTGCGAGAGCTTCTTCCATCTTGAAATGACTAACCTGCAAAAATTAAACACAACAAAATAAAACACACCAAATCACAATATATACACAAATTGCATGGGTTGCCTCCCTGCGAGCGCTAAGTTTAAAGTCGTCAGCTAGACGTGACTGCTCGATCGTTTATGCTGGATCTGAAAGTGTGACACTTTCTTTTTGTCGCTCAAATGATTCTCCCCAGTAGTGCTTGACACGCTGACTGTTAACCTTGAATGTGTTGTTGGTATTGGGATCCAGTAACTCAACAACTCCATACAGTAAAACCTGAGTGATCACAAATGGTCCAGACCACCTAGATTTCAACTTTCCAGGGAAAAGGTTCAACCTTGAGTTGTACAACAACACCTGCTGCCTTGGTTCCAACTGTATGTGCACTATTTTTCGGTCATGCCATTTTTTGGTATTTTCCTTGTACAATTTGGCGTTCTCATAAGCCTGTAGAAGAAACTCCTCCAACTCATTGAGTTGGTGAAGTCTTTTCTCTCCTGCAGCTTGTGAATCAAGATTCAACTTCTTCAATGCCCAGTACGCCTTGTGTTCAAGCTCAACTGGCAGATGACATGCTTTCTCGAACACCAATCGATATGGGGACATACCAATGGGTGTCTTGTAAGCTGTTCGGTAGGCCCATAATGCATCATCCAATTATTTAGACCAGTCCCTCCTTGTTGATCCAACGGTTCTTTCTAGGATTCTCTTGATCTCACTGTTTGAAACCTCAACCTGTCCATTTGACTGTGGATGGTAAGCAGTGGCAACCTTGTGAGTAACTCCGTATTTGGATAGGAGTGCATCGAAGTATTTGTTGCAGAAATGAGAGCCACCATCGCTGATGATTGCTCGAGGTGTTCCGAACCGAGTGAAAATGTTCTTTTTCAGGAATTTGATCACCACTTTTGAATCATTGGATGGCAGTGCAATTGCTTCAACCCATTTGGAGACGTAATCTACAGCAACCAGGATGTACAGGTTTCCAAATGATGGAACAAAGGGTCCCATGAAATCAATACCCCATACATCGAATATCTCCACTTCCAGAATGTTTTGCAACGGTCCTTCGTTTCTCCTGGAAATATTTCCCGTTCTCTGGCACCTGTCACATTGAAAAGCAAAAGCAAAAAGATAAGCATCTTTAAAAAGAGTGGGCCAGAACAAACCTGATTGAAGAGAACTTTTGCTGCAGTTTTGTTTCCGCTGAAGTGTCCGCCGTATGGTGATGAATGACAGTGTTGCAGCACACTGTTGACCTCCTTCTGTGGAACACACCGTCTCAATAATTGATAAGGTTACGGTTCATCCCAGACATAGTTCTTGACTTCTTTGAAGAACTTTTTCCGTTGCTGAGTTGACCATTCCAACGGCCATTTTCCTGACACAATGTAGTTGACATAGTCAGCATACAAGGGACTTCCTGTTGTTTCATGGCAAACAGCTGTTCATCTGGAAAATTTTCTTTGATTGATAATTCTTTGCCAGCTGTTTCTCCATTTTCGATCCTCGATAGATGATCTGCCACCTGATTCTCTGTCCCTTTCCTGTCTCGAATCTCCACGTCGAATTCTTGTAGAAGAAGTATCCAACGGATCAATCTGGGTTTGGCATCTTTCTTTGTGATCATATATTTGATTGCTGAATGATCTGTGTAGATCACCACTTTGGGACCCAACAGATAGGAGCGGAATTTGTCAAAAGCGTACACAGCTGCTAGCAACTCCTTTTCAGTGGTTGTGTAGTTAAGTTGAGCTTCATTTAAAGTTCTACTGGAATAGTAAATGGTGTGGAAAATCTTTGCTTTGCGTTGTCCCAAAACTGCACCTACAGCAAAATCACTAGCATCACACATTACCTAAAATGGAAGGGTCCAGTCTGGTGCTACTATGATGGGGGCTGAGACCAGCTTCTGTTTTAAGATTTCAAAGGCTTGATGGCATTCTTTGGTGAAGTTGAAAGGCACATCCTTTTCCAAAAGATTGCAAAGAGGTTTTGCAATTTGGAAAAGTCTTTGAAATCTCCTGTAAAATCCTGCATGTCCAAGAAATCTCAGAATCCCTTGACAGATGTTGGTGGAGGTAGTTTCTCAATTGTCTCGATCTTTGCTTTGTCTACCTCGATTCCCTTTTGTGTGATCCGATGTCCAGAACAATGCCTTCTTGCACCATGAAGTGGCATTTCTCCCAGTTGAGTACCAGGTTTGTATCTTCGCACCTTTGTAACACCTGTTCCAAATTTTGCAAACAATGGTCAAAAGAATCTCCAAACACAGAAAAATCATCCATAAAAACCTCCATACTCTGCTCCAGCATGTCTGAGAAGATGGCCATCATGCAACGCTGAAATGTAGCAGGAGCATTACATAATCCAAATGGCATCCTGGGGAAAGCAAAAGTACCATAGGGACATGTAAAGGTAGTTTTCTCCTGGTCTTCTAGTGCGATGGCAATCTGATTGTATCCTAAATATCCGTCCAGAAAGCAATAGAACTCATGTCCTGCAAGTCTGTCTAACATCTGATCAATAAATGGTAGCGGAAAATGGTCATTTCTCGTGGCTTTGTTCAGCTTTCGGTAATCCATGCATACTCTCCATCCAGTCACCGTTCTTGTCGGAATCAATTCGTTCTTTTCATTAGTGACCACAGTAATTCCTCCTTTCTTTGGCACACATTGCATATGACTCACCCAACTACTTTCTGAGATGGGGTAAATGATGCCAGCATCTAACCATTTGATGATTTATTTCTTCACGACTTCCTTCATGATTGGATTGAGTCTCCGTTGATGTTCCACTGTGGGTTTGTACTCATCGTTCATCAGGATCTTGTGCATGCAAAATGATGGACTAATGCCTCGAATGTCTGCTATAGTCCAGCCAATGGCTTTCTTGTGTTGTCGTAACACTCTCGGCAACTTTCTTCCTGCTCCAATGTCAGTGAAGAAGAAAAATAACAGGTAATTCAGAAGAGTTTCCAAGAAATGCATACCTGAGATGGCTCGGAAATAACTTCAGCTCCAGCTGTGGTGGTTCTTCAATTGAAGGCTTGATTCGATATTTCTTTGGCAGTTCCAAGCTTTCAACTGGTGGTGTTGCTTTAAATCGGAATGGTTTGTCAAGGTAGTTGATACATTCCAGGATTTCAGCATTTAGCTCGCTGTCAGTCATATTGGTGATGCATGCTTCAAGTGTATCCGTGGGATTTGGCTCAGTATTTTGAACGATACTTTCAACAACATCAACTCTGAAGCATTCTTCTTCCTTTTCATCACTCGGAAATTTCATGGCTTTGAAAACATTAAAGGTCACTTCTTGGTCCTGCACTTTCATGGTCAGTTCTCCTTTTTGCACATCAATCACAGTTTTACCTGTAGCCAAGAATGGTCTCCCAAGAATGATAGGTATTTCTTGTCTTCTTCCATGTCAATGATGATGAAATCTGCTGGAAGAATTAGTTTGTCTACTTTCACCAGCACATCTTCAACAACACCTCTTGGAAATGCAAGTGTTCGGTCAACAAGTTGCAATGAAACTGAGGTAGGCATTGCTTCTCCAATTTTCAGTTTCCTGTAAATAGAAAAAGGCATCAAGTTAACACTAGCACCTAAATCACATAAAGCTTTACCGATATAATGTTCTCCAATGGTGTATGGAACTGTGAAACTGCCAGGATCTTTCAACTTCGGGTGAAGTTTCCTCTGAATAATGGCGCTGCATTCTTCCGTTAATGCTACTGTTTCGTAGTCTCCCAATCTCCGTTTTCGTGAAAGAATGTCTTTCATGAATTTGACAAAACTGGGCACTTCTTCCAAGGCTTCTGCAAATGGGATGTTGATGTGTAGCTTTTTGAAAACCTCCAGGAATCGAGCAAACTGCTTGTCCAATTTGTTTTTCTGAAGACGCTGAGGAAAAGGTGGAGGTGGAGTGATCTGTTCTATTTCCTTTGCTTCTTTTTCCTTTGCTTATTTTTCCTCCATCTGTTGTTCAGCTTCTTTTGGAACTTCTTCTTGGGACATCTTGATTCCAACATCTTTGTTGATTTCAGTACCGCTTTTCAAAGTAATGGCTTGACATTGCTCCTTCCCTCGGTTCTTTGGATTGGGTTCTGTGTTGCTGGGAAGATTTCCTGGTGGTCTGTAACTCTGAGCATTGGCCAGTTGGCCGATTTGATTCTCCAGTGCTTTGATGGAAGCTGATTGGCTCTGAAAGATGGCATCGTACTTTTTTAACTGAGCCAGGACTTCTGCTATTCCTGGTTATTTGCCTGCTCCTGGCCGTTGTTCTGTTGCTGGAATCCAGGGGGTGGATAGTTCCGCTGTTGGCTTGAATTGTTGCTCCATGAAAATTAGGATGATTCCTCCACCCTGGGTGTAGGTGTTGGAATAAGGATTGTTCCCATGTCTGTTGAAATTGTTGACAAAATTTACCGTTTCTTTAAGTTGGTTTGACTCTGGTATTCCTCCATATGGTGAACTTGTGGATCCAGTGGTAAGAGTCTCCATGAATTTGCATATTTGATCCAGCTTGGTGTTGACTGCTGTGTTGGCTCCACTTTCATAAATTCCTGCAATTCTTTGGATCATGCTCATTTCAGTTGGCCACAAGGAATTGTTGTTGGCCATTTCTTCGATTAGTTCCCAGGCTTGATCTTATCCTTTTGCCATTAAAGCTCCTCCAGCAGCAACATCAATTGTGGTTCTCATTATTCCAGAAAGTCAATTATAGAATGTTTGGACTTGAAGCCATTTTGGAATCTCATGGTGTGGACATTTCCAGAGTAAATCTGTGTACCTTTCCCAAGCTTCGTTGAGAGTTTCTGAGTCTTGTTGCACAAAGGATGTGATGTCATTCCTCAATTTTCCGGTTCTGGCTGGTGGAAAGTACTTTGCAAGAAATTTGGTGGCTAAAATGTTCCAAGTTGTGATAGAACCTGCTGGTAGTGAATGTAGCCAAGCTTTAGCTCTGTCCTTCAAGGAGTATGGGAAAACACGCAGTCTCATTGCTTCTTCAGCTTCTCGGTTGTAATTGAAAGTGCCGCAAACTTCCAGGAAGTTAATGATGTGGGAATTAGGATCTTCAGTTGCATTCCCCCCGAACTGAACTGAGTGCTGAATCATCTGAATGTATATTTTGATGTCACACGCATTTTCTGGTAAGGGAGGAAGTACAATACAAGAAATGAGTCTGTCAACCACCGAAATGGTTCTGTCTCGAATGGGAATTGGTGGTGCAACGTTCAAAGGTTCAGGTTCCATGTTGACTAAAGCTTCTTGGCCTTCTCGCCTTTCCCTTCTCAACTGTCTAATGGTTCTTTCAATTTCTGGGTCAAGCGGTCGGAGTTCAAAGCTTCTGGTTCGTCTCATGTAGTTTCTGAGAACCTGAAACACAAGAAAACAAAAACAATAAGTAAAAAGAAATTAGATACAATTTACGTATCTAACCCCTAAACTAATAGTAAAAGATAAATAAGTCCCCGGCAACGGCGCCAAAAACTTGACTGGAGCGTAAACACACACGTATAACGTAAGCGCACGTATCGTTCAAGTAGTATAAAAATATCGATCCCACGAGGACTTAATATCTAATATATTAATTTTATGAGGTCAAATGATTACTAGTATCTAACAGGTTGTTTGATTGATATGAAATGGTGACGATTCTAAATTTAAAAGCAAGTAAATAAATTTGTCGAAAATAGGTTTTAAGAAAATTCAATATTAAAAACTATCTAGGGTTGTGATTTCTTCCAATATCATTTTAAAGATGAAGTGGTTATCTTAAAGTTGGGTAATATATTGATTATTAACCTGGAACACTAAATTATGTGTAAGCCTCTGTCGATGATCAGACACAAATACCCAGTTTAACCCAATTGAACCATATGTCCATGTCAACCAAATTATCTGGATTCATTAAGTTTAAGTTCCAATTATGGCTACCCCGGCCTGACAGGTATATTCATATCCTGTAAGGAAATCTATTAAAGGGTTATCTATCCTCAAGGAAGATCGTGGACTATTGAGTCTAAGGCTGAAACCTAAAATCCCTATGTCTAGTTCATTTTAGATTTACCAGATCAATTTTATTAATGGCCAGTTAATGAAAAAGCATTAAGTTTAAGACTCAATAAATAATCTTTATATTACCCAAGCTATAATCTAACCCTTATAAAACGGTGATATTGGATTTCATCACAACCCTAGATAACTAATTTAGTTACAACACATAACTAGGGCTAGTAAAAACTTGAAAATAAAAGACATAAAGTAAAAATGCGGTAAAGTAAATACTGAAAAGTAAATTACAATAAAATAAAATGCTAAGGTAAAAGGAATTACTTTTACTACTACTAATTTAGATATCTCCATAAAATAATATATAAACTCGTGCTAATATTACCAATCGACCAATCTGGCGGTATCCTTGATTAGTCAGGTTTAAACCAGATTAAGATTAAATTACCAACCGACCAATATAGCGGTATCTTTTAAGTCAATATTTTAAATAGTGAAATATTATTTTTTAAGGGAGATAATCTAAATAGGAATAGTAAAGAATTACCTTTTACCCTAACTGGGGAAGTTACCTCCTCATGGTGAATAGTAAAAACTGTTGTTACAAAAATAATTAAAATTATTACAAAACTAAAAACTAAAAATTAAAAGAAACTTAGAGAGAGAAGAACTCCCTATTTACATCAAAGAAATGGGAGAGAATGGTGCACTGAATTCTGAAATCTCGAGCTCAATTTATAGGCCTCGATAGGATTCCAGCGTTGCGATGCCAGGGACTTCAGCGTCGCTACGCCAGCTTTTGTCGACGTGGCACGCTCTGGTTCGCCGGTTTGAAGATTCTGGATAAGCTGATAAGGTGACACGTGGCGCGGTGGTTGGGCTTCAATTATTGTGACACGTGGCGGCTTCTGATTGGTCGCTGAGATTCTTATCCGCCACGTGTCAGATAAGGATTAGATACTCAATGATTGATGTGACGTGGCGGTGACGTGGCGACACGTGGGAAAAGACTGTCGGCACGGTGAATTGCGACACGTGGCACTTCCTGATTGGCTGATGATGACGTGGCGGTGAGGTGTCAATGTTGACTTGTTGACTTGCTGACGTTGGCTGATGTGCTGATGATGACATGAGTGACACGTGGAAACACGTGGCGATGATGACTGTCGGCACCGTATAGATGCTGACACGTGGCACGTCGCATGTTAGCAGATCGGCTGTGATGGTGACAGGTGGCACGGCGCATTTTAGCAAAGTCAAACTTTTCTCAGATTCTGATTTGTGGACCCGGCGCACGTTAGCACTGTTCGGCGCATTTTAGACGTCGCGACGCGAAAGTCTTTAGCGTCGCGATGCGCTAAAGACCAAAATATCCCTGTTGACGCATTTTTGTCCGTTTTTACCCCAAATTACCTCAAATGCTTTCCAAACTTTATTTATCTGCAAAATACACAAAATACATCAAAACATTCACAAAACTCGAGAAACTATACGAAATATTAGATCAAATGAGTGGGAAATAGTGATATAAATACCACTCATCATACCCCCAAACCTAACATTTTGCTAGTCCTCGAGCAAAAACAAGAGTTAAAATAACATAAATAAATTAACTAAGCCACTTTCGTAGGGATCACAGTTGCATTTAGCATATGCAACAAGCCTTTAAACCCCTAGGTGTCCCTAGTGGACGAGTTGTAGTCTCGTGAGGGTTTACAGCAATGATACCCACAAACATTTTACAAAAGTAAAAAGGTAATAAAACTAATACACACAAAAGCAAAAAGACAACAAGCGAAAAGAGAATAAAGATGTTAGTGACTAATCAGGTGAAACTTCTACTCCAAGTTACTAGTTGTTTTGTTTCATTCTAAATTACCGAATAAGTAAATTCTCTGATTATTTTTACCATTCTTCTTATACATAGCCAAAAAAATATTAAACAACTTATTTTTGCCCACAACAGTCATAAGTGCAGTTGAGAAGAGAGTACTATTTTTGTCCTAAAGTTCTATCAGATTTCACACTTTTTGCAGCAATGGAATATTTTTTTTCATTTTTATGATTTTTATTTGATTTTTCACTTTTCTATTTTTTTATTTATATACAATATCTTCCATCTATGTAACGAGTGTTGGTCGGTGGCTCCCAAACCAGTTGGCTTTAGGGCACCAGGTGTTAAGACACCCCTACAGACTTAATTACTCAGACTTCAGAATATATATTTTTGCAGCATCTTCGATCCATGTAACGAGCTTTGGGCAGCGACTCCCAAACCAGTTGGTTTTAGGGCACTAGGTGTTAAAACACCCTTACAGACTTAATAACTCGGATCTCAGACTTTTTTTTTTTTTTTTTTTACTCCACTGCTTTTTGAGATGTTTCCTCCAATTAAACTAGAGCATTGAATATTACAAACTTTTCAATTTTAGCTCATGTCTGTATGTTACTATATATGTTGATAATATCTGCTAACTGAACATATGAAGATTCATTTTAGTCCGTTTTAAGGAGAATTCACAAATTAAATAATTTAAAGGAAATAAACAAAAATTAACTTGTTTCGAAATAGGCTTGAGATACGTCTCAGGAGTGGAAACTCCTTACTCAGCTATCTCTTACCAATTCACCTTTTTAGTCAAAATAAAAACAAAAAATGCAAAATATTTTGTAATTTTTGAAAAGTTTTCAATTTTTTTTGTATTTTTCGAAAAAAAAATTGGACTAAAAATAAAAATAACACACAACTAAAAACAAGGTACTGATCAACTAATCCCTCCCCCAAACCTAAATGAGACATTGTCCCCAATGTCTTAAACAGTAAAAGGAGAGTTAAGAAGGTCGTACCTGGTTAGCTGAAAATCTACAGGAAATTAAAGGTTAAGATCCAGATTAATTCGACGCCTCTTACCACGATCGTCCTCAGACCAATTTATCTTTGAAAGGATAGGGTCAACTCGTGGTTCATAGGCTATGAGTTGGTCTATTAGATCCGGAGCAGTTCTGGCAGTAAAGAGGAGTTCTTTTAAAGGTTTTGACACGAACCCATTTCTCGAGCATCATCAAGAAACACACAAAGAAAATCATAAAATCCATCAACGTTGAGCAGTCCAATTGGTTTATGGTGTATGTTCAGGTTCGCCCAAGATAACAACAATAAATTTCCTCCAATGTACCCAAGCCACCTGGCAAAGCAATAAAAGCATCAGCACGGTTAATCATTTCTACCAGTCGTTCAGACATACCTGGCACGATCAGTTCCTCTCGTTTGATGGTTCAATAAGATTTGCCTCTGCCAAGGGTTTTGTGATGATTCCCAAACCTGACTGCCTCCTTCATGTGCCGGCCTTTGAAACAATCCCCATTAGTCCAAGATTGCCTCCGCCATATATTAAGTGCATATTCCTTGCAGCTAAGACTCGACCCAATTCCTGTGCTGCTTCTACGTATTGTGGTTTAGTACCAACACTACTACCGCAAAACACACAGATGTTCCAACTCATCTTCTTGAAGTGGCTTCCATTTTTTATGTTTTTCTTTCTCAACTCGGGATGCCTTCAAAAGTGCAATGACGGGCTGAATTTATAGTACCTGAAAAGGGTGAGTAAAATAGCACAAGTATCTTCCAGAGGACGATTAGTAGCGAAATAATATCGTGATAGTCAAAAAGGTCTGGATCTTGTCGGAAGTAAAGAAAACAACAAAACAAATTACAATTATTAAGAAAAGACAAAGAGATATAATATTTCAAGAAAAGTAACGGCTTGATTGACGTCTATATGAACAATCCACTGGGATGCGTCTCAGAGTTGAAGATATTTCATCTACAGACTCCTTACTCAAGCCATCCCTAATGAATTTAATTTTGTCTTCGCGATTATCAGACACCATCCTAAAGAACGACAACGAGTATTGCAATTCCATCGTGCACATTTGTAACAAACATCCATTTGCTTAGCTATACGTTTCTTTGCATAAGTGCTTCTTCCAAAACCAGGCAGATGTGAAATAAAAGAGTTAGAAGACTCACCTGCCAATCGGACTCGTGCTTCAATTACCCAACGAATGTCATTGTGCACACCATGGATCGTCAGTAGTCTCATTCGTTCCAAGCGAGCTTTGTAAACTTTCATTAGAGATTTTTGAGGGAGAGAAGGAAATTGCTTGTGAAGATTTGCGAGAGCTTCTTCCATCTTGAAATGATTAAACCTGCAAAAATTAAACACACAAAATAAAACACACCAAATCACAATATATACACAAATTGCATAGGTTGCCTCCCTGAGAGCGCTAAGTTTAAAGTCGTCAGCTAGACGTGACTGCTCGATCGTTTATGCTGGATCTGAAAGTGTGACACTTTCTTTTTGTCGCTCAAATGATTCTCCCCAGTAGTGCTTGACACGCTGACTGTTAACCTTGAATGTTTTGTTGGTATTGGGATCCAGTAACTCAACAACTCCATACAGTAAAACCTGAGTGATCACAAATGGTCAAGACCACCTAGATTTCAACTTTTCAGGGAAAAGTTTCAACCTTGAGTTGTACAACAACACCTGCTGCCTTGGTTCCAACTGTATGTGCACTATTTTTCGGTCATGCCATTTTTTGGTATTTTCCTTGTACAATTTGGCGTTCTCATAAGCCTGTAGACGAAACTCCTCCAATTCATTGAGTTGGTGAAGTCTTTTCTCTCATGCAGCTTGTGAATCAAGATTCAACTTCTTCAGTGCCCAGTACGCCTTGTGTTCAAGCTCAACTGGCAGATGACATGCTTTCCCGAACACCAATCGATATGGGGACATACCAATGGGTGTCTTGTAAGCTGTTCGGTAGGCCCATAATGCATCATCAATTTTTTAGACCAGTCCCTCCTTGTTGATCCAACGGTTCTTTCTAGGATTCTCTTGATCTCCCTGTTTGAAACCTCAACCTGTCCATTTGACTGTGGATGGTAAGCAGTGGCAACCTTGTGAGTAACTCCGTATTTGGATAGGAGTGCATCGAAGTATTTGTTGCAGAAATGAGAGCCACCATCGCTGATGATTGCTCGAGGTGTTCCGAACCGAGTGAAAATGTTCTTTTTCAGGAATTTGATCACCACTTTTGAATCATTGGATGGCAGTGCAATTGCTTCAACCCATTTGGAGACGTAGTCTACAGCAACCAGGATGTACAGGTTTCCAAATGATGGAACAAAGGGTCCCATGAAATCAATACCCCATACATCGAATATCTCCACTTCCAGAATGTTTTGCAATGGTCCTTCGTTTCTCCTGGAAATATTTCCCGTTCTCTGGCACCTGTCACATTGAAAAGCAAAAAGATAAGCATCTTTAAAAAGAGTGGGCCAGAACAAACCTGATTGAAGAACTTTTGCTGCAGTTTTGTTTCCGCTGAAGTGTCCGCCGTATGGTGATGAATGACAGTGTTGCAGCACACTGTTGACCTCCTTCTGTGGAACACACCGTCTCAATAATTGATCAGCACATCGTTTAAACAGGTACGGTTCATCCCAGACATAGTTCTTGACTTCTTTGAAGAACTTTTTCCGTTGCTGAGTTGTCCATTCCAACGTCCATTTTCCTGACACAATGTAGTTGACATAGTCAGCATACCAAGGGACTTCCTGTTGTTTCATGGCAAACAGCTGTTCATATGGAAAAGTTTCTTTGATTGATAATTCTTTGCCAGCTGTTTCTCCATTTTCGATCTCGATAGATGATCTGCCACCTGATTCTCTGTCCCTTTCCTGTCTCGAATCTCCACGTCGAATTCTTGCAGAAGAAGTATCCAACGGATCAATCTGGGTTTGTCATCTTTCTTTGTGATCAGATATTTGATTGCTGAATGATCTGTGTAGACCACCACTTTGGGACCCAACAGATAGGAGCGGAATTTGTCAAAAGCGTACACAACTGCTAGCAACTCCTTTTCAGTGGTTGTGTAGTTAAGTTGAGCTTCATTTAAAGTTCTACTGGAATAGTAAATGGTGTGGAAAATCTTTGCTTTGCGTTGTCCCGAAACTGCACCTACAGCAAAATCACTACTAGCATCACACATTACCTAAAATGGAAGGGTCCAGTCTGGTGTGCTACTATGATGGGGGCTGAGACCAGCTTCTGTTTTAAGATTTCAAAGGCCTGATGGCATTCTTTGGTGAAGTTGAAAGGCACATCCTTTTCCAAAAGATTGCAAAGAGGTTTTGCAATTTTGGAAAAGTCTTTGATAAATCTCCTGTAAAATCCTGCATGTCCAAGAAATCTCAGAATCCCTTTGACAGATGTTGGTGGAGGTAGTTTCTCAATTGTCTCGATCTTTGCTTTGTCTACCTCGATTCCCTTTTGTGAGATCCGATGTCCAAGAACAATGCCTTCTTGCACCATGAAGTGGCATTTCTCCCAGTTGAGTACCAGGTTTGTATCTTTGCACCTTTGTAACACCTGTTCCAAATTTTGCAAACAATGGTCAAAAGAATCTCCAAACACAGAAAAATCATCCATAAAAACCTCCATACTCTGCTCCAGCATGTCTGAGAAGATGGCCATCATGCAACGCTGAAATGTAGCAGGAGCATTACATAATCCAAATGGCATCCTGCGGAAAGCAAAAGTACCATAGGGACATGTAAAGGTAGTTTTCTCCTGGTCTTCTGGTGCGATGGCAATCTGATTGTATCCTGAATATCCGTCCAGAAATCAATAGAACTCATGTCCTGCAAGTCTGTCTAACATCTGATCAATAAATGGTAGCGGAAAATGGTCATTTCTCGTGGCTTTGTTCAGCTTTCGGTAATCCATGCATACTCCCCATCCAGTCACCGTTCTTGTCGGAATCAATTCGTTCCTTTCATTAGTGACCACATTAATTCCTCCTTTCTTTGGCATACATTGCATAGGACTCACCCAACTACTTTCTGAGATGGGGTAAATGATGCCAGCATCTAACCATTTGATGATTTATTTCTTCACGACTTCCTTCATGATTGGATTGAGTCTCCGTTGATGTTCCACTGTGGGTTTGTACTCATCATTCATCAGGATCTTGTGCATGCAAAATGATGGACTAATGCCTCGAATGTCTGCTATAGTCCAGCCAATGGCTTTCTTGTGTTGTCGTAACACTCTCGGCAACTTTTCTTCCTGCTCCAATGTCAGTGAAGAAGAAATAATAACAGGTAATTCAGAAGAGTTTCCAAGAAATGCATACCTGAGATGGCTCGGAAATAACTTCAGCTCCAGCTGTGGTGGTTCTTCAATTGAAGGCTTGATTCGATATTTCTTTGGCAGTTCCAAGCTTTCAACTGGTGGTGTTGCTTTAAATCAGAATGGTTTGTCAAGGTAGTTGATACATTCCAGGATTTCAGCATTAGCTCGCTCTCTGTCAGTCATTGGTGATGCATGCTTCAAGTGTATCCGTGGGATTTGGCTCAGTATTTTGAACGATACTTTCAACAACATCAACTCTGAAGCATTCTTCTTCCTTTTCATCACTCGGAAATTTCATGGCTTTGAAAACATTAAAGGTCACTTCTTGGTCCTGCACTTTCATGGCCAGTTCTCCTTTTTGCACATCAATCACAGTTTTACCTGTAGCCAAGAATGGTCTCCCAAGAATGATAGGTATTTCTTTGTCTTCTTCCATGTCAATGATGATGAAATCTGCTGGAAGAATTAGTTTGTCTACTTTCACCAGCACATCTTCAACAACACCTCTTGGAAATGCAAGTGTTCGGTCAACAAGTTGCAATGAAACTGAGGTAGGCATTGCTTCTCCAATTTTCAGTTTCCTGTAAATAGAAAAAGGCATCATGTTAACACTAGCACCTAAATCACATATAGCTTTACCGATATAATGTTCTCCAATGGTGCATGGAACTGTGAAACTGCCATGATCTTTCAACTTCGGGTGAAGTTTCCTCTGAATAATGGCGCTGCATTCTTCCGTTAATGCTACTGTTTCGTAGTCTCCCAATCTCCATTTTTGTGAAAGAATGTCTTTCATGAATTTGACATAACTGGGCACTTCTTCCAAGGCTTTTGCAAATGGGATGTTGATGTGTAGCTTTTTGAAAACCTCCAGGAATCGAGCAAACTGCTTGTCCAATTTGTTTTTCTGAAGACGCTGAGGAAAAGGTGGAGGTGGAGTGATATGTTCTATTTCCTTTGCTTCTTTTTCCTTTGCATCGTTTTCCTCCATCTGTTGTTCAGCTTCTTTTGGAACTTCTTCTTGGGACATCTTGATTCCAACATCTTTGTTGATTTCAGTACCGCTTTTCAAAGTAATGGCTTGACATTGCTCCTTCCCTCGGTTCTTTGGATTGGGTTCTGTGTTGCTGGGAAGATTTCCTGGTGGTCTGTAACTCTGAGCATTGGCCAGTTGGCCGATTTGATTCTCCAGTGCTTTGATGGAAGCTGATTGGCTCTAAAAGATGGCATCGTACTTTTTTAACTGAGCCAGGACTTCTGATTTATTTGCCTGCTCCTGGCCTTTGTTCTGTTGCTGGAATCCAGGTGGTGGATAGTTCCGCTGTTGGCTTGAATTGTTGCTCCATGAAAAATTAGGATGATTCCTCCACCCTGGGTTGTAGGTGTTGGAATAAGGATTGTTCCATTGTCTGTTGAAATTGTTGACAAAATTTACCGTTTCTTTAAGTTGGTTTGACTCTGGTATTCCTCCATATGGTGAACTTGTGGATCCAGTGGTAAGAGTCTCCATGAATTTGCATATTTAATCCAGCTTGGTGTTGACTGCTGTGTTGTCTCCACTTTCATAAATTCCTGCAATTCTTTGGATCATGCTCCTTTCAGTTGGCCACAAGGAATTGTTGTTGGCCATTTCTTCGATTAGTTCCCAGGCTTGATCTTCTCATTTTGCCATTAAAGCTCCTCCAGCAGCAGCATCAATTGTGGTTCTCATTATTCCAGAAAGTCCATTATAGAATGTTTGGACTTGAAGCCATTTTGGAATCTCATGGTGTGGACATTTCCAGAGTAAATCTGTGTACCTTTCCCAAGCTTCGTAGAGAGTTTCTGAGTCTTGTTGCACAAAGGATGTGATGTCATTCCTCAATTTTCCGGTTCTGGCTGATGGAAAGTACTTTGCAAGAAATTTGGTGGCTAAAGTGTTCCAAGTTGTGATAGAACCTGCTGGTAGTGAATGTAGCCAAGCTTTAGCTCTGTCCTTCAAGGAGTATGGGAAAACACGCAGTCTCATTGCTTCTTCAGCTTCTCGGTTGTAATTGAAAGTGCCGCAAACTTCCAGGAAGTTGCTGATGTGGGAATTAGGATCTTCAGTTGCATTCCCCCCGAACTGAACTGAGTGCTGAATCATCTGAATGCATGTTTTGATGTCACACGCATTTTCTGGTAAGGGAGGAAGTACAATACAGGAAATGAGTTTGTCAACCACTGGAATGGTTCTGTCTCGAATGGGAATTGGTGGTGCAACGTTCAAAGGTTCAGGTTCCATGTTGACTAAAGCTTCTTGGCCTTCTCGCCTTTCCCTTCTCAACTGTCTGATGGTTCTTTCAATTTCTGGGTCAAGCGGTCGGAGTTCAAATCTTCTGGTTCGTCTCATGTAGTTTCTGAGAACCTGAAACACAAGAAAACAAAAACAATAAGTAAAAAGAAATTAGATACAAGTAACGTATCTAACCCCTAAACTAATAGTAAAAGATAAATAAGTCCCCGGCAACGGCGCCAAAAACTTGACCGGAGCATAAACACACACGTATAACGCAAGCGCACGTATCGTGCAAGTAGTATAAAAATATCGATCCCACGAGGACTTAATATCTAATCTATTAATTTTATGAGGTCAAATGATTATTAGTATCTAACAGGTTGTTTGATTGATATGAAATGGTGACGATTCTAAATTTAAAAGCAAGTAAATAATTTGTCGAAAATAGGTTTTAAGAAAATTCAATATTAAAAACTATCTAGGGTTGTGATTTCTTCCAATATCATTTTAAAGATGAAGTGGTTATCTTAAAGTTGGGTAATATATTGATTTATTAACCTGGAACACTAAATTATGTGTAAGCCTCTGTCGATGATCAGACACAAATACCCAGTTTAACCCAATTGAACCATATGTCCATGTCAACCAAATTATCTGGATTCATTAAGTTTAAGTTCCAATTATGGCTACCCCCGCCTGACAGGTATATTCATATCCTGTAAGGAAATCTATTAAAGGGTTATCTATCCTCAAGGAAGATCGTGGACTATTGAGTCTAAGGCTGAAACCTAAAATCCCTATGTCTAGTTCATTTTAGATTTACCAGATCAATTTTATTAATGGCCAGTTAATGAAAAAGCATTAAGTTTAAGACTCAATAAATAAATCTTTATATTACCCAAGCTATAATCTAACCCTTATAAAACGGTGATATTGGATTTCATCACAACCCCAGATAACTAATTTAGTTACAACACATAACTAGGGCTAGTAAAAACTTGAAAAAAAAAGACATAAAGTAAAAATGCGGTAAAGTAAATACTGAAAAGTAAATTACATAAAATAAAATGCTAAGATAAAAGGAATTACTTTTACTACTACTAATTTAGATATCTCCCATAAAATAATATATAAACTCGTGATAATATTACCAACCGACCAATCTGGCGGTATCCTTGATTAATCAGGTTTAAACCAGATTAAGATTAAATTACCAACCGACCAATATAGCGGTATCATTTTTAAGTCAATATTTTAAATAGTGAATATATTATTTTTAAGGGAGATTAATCTAAATAGGAATAGTAAAAGAATTACCTTTCACCCTAGCTGGGGAAGTTACCTCCTCATGGTGAATAGTAAAAACTGTTATTACAAAAAGTAATTAAAATTATTACAAAACTAAAAACTAAAAATTAAAAGAAACTTAGAGAGAGAAGAACTACCTATTTACATCAAAGAAATGGGAGAGAATGGTGCACTGAATTCTGAAATCTCGAGCTCAATTTATAGGTCTCGATAGGATTCCAGCGTTGCGACGCCAGGGACTTCAGCGTCGCTACGCCAGCTTTTGTCGACGTGGCACGCTCTGGTTCGCCGGTTTGAAGTTTCTGGATAAGCTGATAAGGTGACACGTGGCGCGGTGGTTGGGCTTCAATTATTGTGACACGTGGCGGCTTCTGATTGGTCGCTAAGATTCTTATCCGCCACGTGTCAGATAAGGATTAGATACTCAATGATTGGCGGTGACGTGGCGACACGTGGGAAAGAGACTGTCGGCACCGTAGAATTGTGACACGTGGCACTTCTTGATTGGATGATGATGACGTGGCGGTGAGGTGTCAATGTTGACTTGTTGACTTGCTGACGTGGCTGATGACATGGAGTGACACGTGGAACACGTGGCAATGATGACTGTCGGCACCGTAGGATGGTGACACGTGGCACGGCGCATGTTAGCAGATCGGCTGTGATGGTGACACGTGGCACTTCACATTTTAGCAAAGTTAAACTTTTCTCAGATTCTGATTTGTGGACCCGGCGCACGTTAGCACTGTTCGGCGCATTTTAGACGTCGCGACGCGAAAGTCTTCAGCGTCGCGACACGCTAAAGACCAAAATATCCCTGTTGACACATTTTTGTCCGTTTTTACCCCAAATTGCCTCCAATGCTTTCCAAACTTTATTTATCTGCAAAATAACACAAAATACATCAAAACGTTCACAAAACTCGAGAAACTATACGAAATATTAGGTCAAATGAGTGGGAAATAGTGATATAAATACCACTCATCAACTAATCATTCTAAGGTCATTACGTCTTTACCATATAAAAAAATACATTATATTATAGAAACTGCATATATTATTCATAATAATAATATTTTACAGAAGTATTCAAAAGAAATACAACCGGGAATTGGCGTTCTGAGCACCAACCCCAACAAAATCTCCCACTTGCTCTAGTGCCAATATCGATTGTATCTAATACCCATCGACTCCACGTGTTTATCAAACAGCTTCGGAGGTATGGCCTTCGTCAGCGGGTCTGCTACATTATCTTCACTCGGTACCTTGCATATGACAATATCCCCTCGCGGCACAATCTCTCGAATGATGTGGTACTTGCGATCCACATGCTTCGACTTCTGATGTGCCCTCGGTTCCTTTGCTTACGCAATGGCTCCAGTATTATCACAGTATAACGGAATCGCATTCTCGATACTTGGGACAACTCCCAATTCTGTGATAAAGTTCTTTATCCACACAGCCTCTTTTGCAGCTTCAGAAGCTGCAATATATTCCGCCTCAGTGGTGGAATCTGCCGTCGATCCCTGTTTGAAACTCTTCCAATAAACTGCACCTCCGTTAAGGGTAAATATGAATCCAGATGTAGAATTTATATCATCAGGATCCGATTGGAAATCAGAATCCGTATACCCGTTAACTTGCAGTTCGTTTCCTCCATAAATTATTAACTTATCCTTAGTACATACTTGAGGATATGTTTAATGGCCATCCAATGGTCATTAACTGGATTGGACTGATATCGACTAGTTACGCTAACAGCGAAACTGATATCAGGCCTCGTACATAACATGGCATACATTATGCTACCCAAACACGAAACATAAGGTTGGTTAGACATTCTAACCTTCTCATCTTCTGTTTGTGGACACATCTTCTTTGAAAGATGAATCCCATGTCTGAACGGTATGTTTGCTGTCTTACAGTTACCAAAACTATACCGTTCCAAGATCTTATCTATGTACGTTGATTGAGATAACCCAATCAGCCTCCTTTGTCTATCTCTATAGAGTTTTATCCCTAAAACATAGGAAGCTTCTCCCAGGTCCTTCATGGAGAAATTCTTACAGAGGTACGCTTTGACGCTTTGTAACATACCTAAATCATTCCCAATGATTAGGATGTCATCAACATATAGGACTAAAAATACGACCATGCTCCCACTGGCCTTCTGATACACACAGGATTCTTCTGAATTCTTGAGAAAACCAGACGATCTAATAATCTCGTCGAATCGAAGATTCCAACTTCGTGAAGCTTGTTTAAGTCCATAAATAGACTTCTTAAGCTTACATACCATGCCCGAGTTTTCGCTGGACGCAAAACCTTCCGGCTGTTCCATATAGATTTCTTCATTAAGAAATCCATTTAGAAAAGCCGTTTTGACATCCATTTGCCAAATCTCGTAGTCATGATACGCAACTATAGAAAGCAAAATCCGAATAGACTTAAGTATTGCTACCGGCGAAAAAGTTTCATTGTAGTCGACGCCAGGTCGCTGCGTGTAACTTTTTGCTACCAGTAGGGCCTTGTAAGTTTCAACCTTACCGTCAGGCCCGCGCTTCCTCTTGTAAACCCATTTACATCCGATAGGAACAATTCCTTCGGGAAGCGGAACCAAGTCCCAAACTTGATTCTCATGCATTGAGTCTATCTAGGATTTCATGGCACATTGCCATTTCACGGAGTCGATGTCCAACATCGATTCTCTATAGGTGAAAGGATCTGTCTCTTCAACTAAGAGAACATCCAGACTCTTTTCTTTTATCAAATACAAGCGTTCATGAGGTCTAGATACCCTTTCGGACCTACGGAGTGTGTGTGTTGAAGGTCATTCATCTACTTGAACTTCAGGTTCCTCCGTTGGTTTGTTGTTTTCAGGTTGGACTTCATCAAGCTCAACCTGTCTATGATTACCACCTTCTGACAAAAATTCTACTTCTAGAAATTTTACGAAGCAAGCTACGAACACATTTCGATGCTCGGTATCATAAAACAGATATCCCCTCGTATTCGAAGGATATCCGACAAACCTAAACTTTTGCCCTCGAGGCGAAAGCTTATCTTGCTAAGTCACCCTGACATAGGCAGGACAACCCCAAACCTTAATATAATTAAGATTTGGTCTCCTACCGAACCATATCTGATACGGAGTCGTAGGAACAGCTTTTGAAGGAATCTTGTTCAAAAGATGTGCTGCTGTTAAAAGAGAGTAGCCCCATAAATAATAGGGCAAATCTGTGAAACTCAACATTGATCGGACCATATCCAATAAAGTCTGATTTCTCCTCTCAGACACTCCATTGTGCTGTGGAGTACCTGGAGGAGTATATTGAGCAAGAATCCCATTCTCCTTCATATAATCCATGAACTCACCACTCATATATTCGCCACCTCAATTAGATCGAAGGTATTTAATATATTGACCAGTTTGTTTTTCTACTTCATTTCGGAACTCTTTGGACTTTTCAAAGGTTTCCGATTTATGTTGCATCAAATAGACATAACCGTACCGTGACAGATCATCGGTAAAGGTAACGAAGTACGAATAACCATTGTGAGCAGTCTGACTTAGTGGACCACATACATCAGAATGTACGAGTTCCAGTAAGTTAGTGGCGCGGTGTCCAACACCAGAGAATGGGGCTTTGGTCATCTTACCCTGAATACAAGATTCACAAGTTGGATAGGATTCAATGGTAAGATCTGGTATCAAACCATTCCTAACCAATTGGGTAAGGCGTTTAACGCCAATGTGACCAAGCTGCATATGCCAAATTTCAGTATCATTAATTATAGGTAAACTACATTTATTAACTCCAGTATTTAAAATATCTTTTGAAGTTTGCAATGTATAATGACCATGCTGGTTTGGACAACAAAGGATCTGAATATTATTTCTATCATATAAATATAAAGAACTGTTCTTAATATTAATATAAAAGCCTTATGTATCCAATACAAAAAGTGATATAATATTAGCTACACATCTTGGTACAAAATGACATTCATTTAACAAAAGTGTCCCATTCGGTAATGAGATCTCGCATACTCCCACTGCAACTGCATCCAAAGAGTCTCCACTCCCGAATCGCAACTGCATCTCTCCGGGCTTCAGCCTCCTACCTTCCTTCAGCACCTGCAACGAATTGCAAATGTGAATGGGACAAGCAGAATCTAAAATCTAGTTGGATGTAACGGCTTCACAAGCCAAAGATAAATCAATAACTAGAAAAATAAATGTACCTGATGTAGATGCTCTATCTCTCCTCAGCTGGGCGATGTAATCAGGATAGTTCCTTTTCCAATGCCCGACTTTGCCGCAGTGGTGGCATTTGTCTTCAGAAGCCCTCTTGGGCTTAGCAATCTTTGCCTGTTGTTGAGGACCAAAAGCCTTATTCTTCTTCCCTTTCTTCTTCTTTCCCTTTGACCATGTCTGGGAAGAAGCAGAGACAGAAGTAGATCTCGGAGGGCGAGTCGGTACTCCCTTCTTAAGGTCCTCTTCTGCCGTGAGCAACATCCTATGTAGCTCTTGGTAGGTATAGACAGTCCCATTCATGTTGAAGTACATCACGAACTGGCGATATGAAGCTGGAAGTGAACCAATAATGACACTCCTACCGAGAATGTCATTCAAGATGAGATTATGTTGCCTCAATTGATCGATCAAATCGATCATCTGAAGAACATGTGGGCTAACATCTTGCCCCTCATCCAAACGCGCATGGAACAGTTCCATTGCGACTTTGTGAACAATCACTTGTTCTTGGTTCTCAAACGATTGTCTCAATCGCGTCATCATACTATATGAATCTAGCATACCATAGTATTGTTTCTTGAGTTTTGGAGACAGTGAACTAAGGATGTATGATTTAACCCTTAAATCATCATCCTTCCAAGTTTCAAAAACTTGGCGTTCCTCCTCCGTAGCGTCCGCACCCACAGCAAGGGGCAACAGACCCTCAAGAACATATCCCAGCTTTTCGGAATTGAGGACAATCCTCAAATCCAATTCCCAGTCAGCGAAGTTCTCAGCGCCTTTAAGTTTGTTCGCATCAAGCATATGCGCAAACTGAATTGTGGATTGTGCCGCCATCGCAAATCTATCATATAGATCAAGAAAAACGGTTAGCAGAAATTAAGCAGTTTCATATAATATCAAAAGCATAAACTAGATCATGGATTTTTAATCTAAAAATGCCCCTCCCACTAAATCATGCAATACTGTAATCCCCAAACAGAATACAAAGATTTAATAATTAAATTAAATACAAATAGTGAAAAGTGGATCATGTGAATATATTTCAGCTCACAGCAGAGGCACGGTCTCAGATGTAGTCACAGAGAAGTATTCATAAACCGTATTGACAAGACGGACCACATAACATGCATCAAATACATAATTACATTAAAACCTTATTAATCAGGGATTTTCCTCTTAGTGTCATACACCATAATCTAATCAAATTAGATTCTAATAAGCATGTATAAAGTCAAGAAAACATTATTAAACATTGATTTAATAAAGGCTAATCATTTTAGGGGGCCTAGAATCAGACTCGCTCTGATACCATTTTGTAGGGGTTTTAGGGGCTAAATCCGGTAACGCAGCGGAAACGGAAGAAAATCAAATTTTCCGATTTCAAAAATTTTTCTCGGATTAATTAAATAAACATATTTATTTAATTACCCAATAATCAAATTATGAAATAAAATTCAATAAATCATATTTAAGTGAATTTACCGAATTACCCTTACACTTGGTATTTTGTTCATTTTAGTCCGAAATTGATCAAATCAATTTTGGATGATTCTAAATCATTTCTAAGATGAACTTAGCATGTTCAAAACACCAAAGGCAACACAAAACCCAATTTTTCTCCATTTGGCCGAGAGCCTCACTAAAGGGGGAGTTTGTGCATTTTGTGATTTCATGCTTCAAAACACATCAAGATGTAATCCAATCAACATGAAACTTTATATGCATCATATGCACATCCTTATACATAAAATAAATGAAAAGCCCCAAATTTGGACAAGGTCTTAAACCCTAATCTTTCAAATTCTTCAAATTGAACAAATTAGACCAAATTGGTTAAATCAATTACTTCAATCATGTTTCTTTCATCCAACCAAAGTCTCAACACAATGAAACAACTCAAGATCAAATCTAGGTCATTTAAGAGTGGGTCAACAACTCTAGATTAGCAACAAAGTTTCCAAAACCATAAAAGAATACTTATAACTATACTAGTCACAAGCTTCCATCATCATACATGCTCAACACTTTCATCAAAGTTTCATTCACCAAAAACACAAAGAATAAAGCAAAGAATAGCATAAGAACATCACAAGATGTAGCCTAGAACATAAGGAACAATTTCCTTTCTAATAGCAAGTTAAGAAAACTTACTAAAATCCAAGCTTTTCTTTACTTTTCCTTTCTTCCTCTCAAGCTTCTCTTGTTTTCTTTTAATGGAGTTTAGGTTAGAAAGTGTATTAGGTTAATTTACAAATCAAATGAAAAATAATATATACTTGTATCATATTAGCCTTGGCCGAATTTGGCCAAGCAAATACAACAAAATTAATTTCAATTTCATTTGCAATTTCATTTAATCAACTTGTTAAAATATCTAATAAACACTTTAAAGATATTTCTAATAAGTCAACAAAGGCAACTAAGCCTTAAAAACAAATATCCAAATCTTAAGATATTTATATTTTAATTAATTTAATCATTTAACAATTAAATAATTAATTAATTAATTAAATACAAATATATTAAATATATGTATTATATTTACATTAAATATTAAATACATATATACATTTATAATATTAGTCAAATATCTCAATTTGACTATTAATTAATGTGTATTTAAATTAATCAAGTATTAAATGTAAATACACAATAATTAAGGAAATGACTATCGGGTCCCTATGCATGTATTTTGCGTTTAACCTTTAAACGACTTTATAAATAATCAATATTATTTATAATTGTTGCTCTAGTGCTCTACGAGTATATTTCATTATTGAGACTCTCTGGATTCAGGTATATCCGTCACGAAATCCAATTTCGTGTCCATAATTTATCCACCCGTAAATTATGACGATCACAGATAATCTCGCTGAATCATACAGGTCGAGGTCATGGCAAATGTATAATTCCTCCGTCACAGGTATCCGGATATATCCCAGAGATATAGATGTAAACTTCAAATCTCTATGGGGATTATCCAGTCGACTATTCCATTAGCAATCTCAAAAAGAATGTTTAGAACTAGTTTTTAAATTGTACCACGGGCCCATGGTTTTATCTGATTGCTAATCATATGGACTACCTATGCTCTGGTACACAGAACTGACGGATCCTATCTTGATACACATAGGACACCCTGAGGATCTATCTACACCCAACGAACAGGCGGCGGTATGATCTAAATAGATCGGTGACGTGACTGCCATCTAAGTGTAGAAGATGTCTCATGTGCCCACAATGGCATCTCAAGTCTAAGAATCACAAGTGCTACTCAACCCGAGAAGATTCTTATTGACGTTGGTGTACCATCCATTAAGAATTTTCGGTGAGTCGTTCAGTGTTTATCCGCTTATAGGCACTGCATTTTTGCACATAAGTCCCTATGATGAGTCTCATTTGGAGACACTACCTTTTAAGTCACGGAGGTCACGGAAAACGGACATCGGAAGGGGAAATTCAGAATAAACAAGGTTCACTGTTTTCGTTCGTGCTGCGTTCGTGTATACGTTCGAACTCCAAACAGATTGCGGGCGTTCATGCCGCGTTCGAGGAGGCGTTCGAACGGTGTCGGTAATTCTGGTTTTGCTGCTAGCCTCACATTAAGCCCAATTCGCCCAAGCCTTGGCCCACACGCCCAAGCCCACTTAAAACACATATTTAACACATGGTGAAATCAAAACAAATCTAAAAATCACATACCAAATTGAAATAAACATTAAAATCAATCAAATATTTTAATTCCTTAATTAAGATATTCACCCACCAATTACACAAGATTCCTTCCTAACTTAACAAATATCATGCCTAATTAAAATCAATTATAACAAATTAAATATATTGATTTCCTATTCTAAACCAAATTTGTCCCCCCTGAATCTTTGACTTTCCTTGCTCAACACCAAATCAAATCCCTTCCTTGTGAGACAAGGTGAAGCCCTAGCCTTTCTCTATATAAACAACCCCTAACCAAGACATGCACTCTCCTAGCTCATTCATACAAGAAAAGCCTCCCCTAGCTCATACACATAATATACACACAACTCACACAAATCACAAGATACAAAAGAAAATAACCCCAAGCCTTCACGTTAAAAGCACCTTCACAAACCGATCAGCCCTACACGTCCATAAGCCTCACAAATCCGCCCATGCCACACAGCCCTTCAACGCCATAAACACAACACAATTAACAAACTGCCTCACCTTCGCCCCTTCAACACACTGCCCCCACTTTTTCAGCCACACAGCAGCCCCTAAAACACACATAAAACAGCCCCCGAACCACACCATAACACCACCGAAAATCACACCCAAAACAGTAGCCAAAACACCCCAAAAACAGTAACTAAGATACACCAGAAAAGCGGCAGCAAATCGGAGTCAGAAGCAGCAGCAAAAGACGGAGAACGACGACCCAAAACAGTAAGACAACGAACAAGAGCAGTGAACCAGTGAACCGGAAGAGTTGCGGAGCATCCACCCTTCCGACGACCGTACACCGTACTACCGAGAGACGACATAAAAGGTTAGACCTGAGGGCACCTTGTATTTATTATCTTTCATTTGTCTTTTACTTATTCTAATATATTTTTTATTACATGAGAGTCATTTTGTTGAGGCATGATGTGAATTCCGGATAAACGGAATGCATGTTCTCTTTTATGGTATATCGGATGGAAACCCGGACGTAAATTCCGTAGCCGAATCCGAATGGACGGTAGTACGGTCTGCACTCGGGATACAACTCCACGTACCACCTGAGAGATACATATATTCTGTTTCATCCAAAGTTCTATTTGAGCATGATGTAGTTAGTACGTTATTTATTTATTTAGCCTGATTAGGCCTAGTGCATTATTTATTCTTAAGCATGATTTAGTCCTTAGTATGTTAATCTTTATGCATGATTTAGATATCCATGTGATTAGATATGTCGTTGTTGTGATCCTGTTTGAATGCGGTACCTAAAACCATATGAATGTATGCAATCTGCCAGTTCCCGTTCGAACTCGTCATCGAACGCAACTCGAATGCGAACCTTCTATTTACCGTTCGAACGCGTTATCAAACGCTACTCGAACGCGCATGCATTTTGTATCATCAGGTCTGGTCCCGTTCAAACGTGTTATCAAACGCTACACGAACGCGAACCTTCTGTTTACCGTTCGAACGCGTTTACGAACGCTACACGAACGTGCACACACTGAACTGAGTCTGTCTCATCATATTTCATGCACAATTGCCTCTTGGGTGATCTCCCTTGCATTATGTAGCCAATCATATTACTTGTATTCCTGCATTTATAAGATAGTACTCAAGCATGATTAGGTTGTTCTTAGTTTTCCATATCATATGATTGAAATATGTTCATGAGATTGCCATGTGATGTTGCATGTTGTGATGAACTTGTTGATGTATGCATGTGAATTTAGAAGCATGATACTCTTGGAAATAAGTGTTACTTAGACTTGATTAAATTATTACATAAATCCTTTCATTACAAGTGACATAAGTAAGGGACCATTCCGAACCCAACGGTTTGAGGTCTTCCCTTGCGAGGGGTGAGTGCGGCCTTAAATCTCATTTTCCCGGTTCATACCGGGTGGCGACTCTATTTTTCTCCGGTTTAGTCCCCCGCGGGCTACTCCGTACTCCCAACTAGGCCTTGAGCCTAGGACAACATGCGTCGGCCAGTTCCTGTGTCCCACAGTCTGGCGACTCCACTGGGGATAGAGAATCGGCCCCGAAATATTGTCTTGTAATGTTTGGATTTATGTTTTAATTGACCGTGTCTATAGTGGATAAAATGGGGGTTTAATCAAAGGCATTTTAAGGCTAGGTAATGGTTGGGTGTCTTCCTTCACTCACTACCTTTCTAGAAGGAAAAGCTGTGAAGGCACCTATATAGCCATCTACCCGTAGCCTATTGTGATGGACTAATTTGGAGGACTCGTTGTTTACTCCTGACACCAAGCGATAAGAGCCTAAGAGGCTTGGGTATTTAAGTGAGCCTCGCTCCACCTTCCCTCTGGGGAATCTACAACGGGAAATCCATTTGACAGTCCGTCACACACCATAGCTCATTGGCACGTACCTTAGTGTATAAAAAAGGGTGCGCTCACTTGGTCGCTCGAACCCTTGAGTGGGGAGACCTAGTTGTGGGCCATCCTTCGCCGATGAGAGCCTTTGTCTATACTATTGTGAACCCACCTATAGACCGGTTTGTATGGTCAAAGTAACAATTATTTCCTTGAGTATGTGCTAGTGGACCATCCTCATTTGGATGCAGTTGGACTATTGTCAGAAATGCGAACTTGCTGGGCCATTTAAATTGGGGCGAGTTCGTACCTTATGACCATTGGGCCCAAAGCTTCTGAAATGTTGATGGGTCATTCCGTAGAAATTATTACTTTATATTTGCATTATCTTTTATGCTTGTGTTTGGGAACATCGCCATTTGGATCCATTTGGACCATTTGTCATGGGATATGGGCTTGTTGGGCCATTTAAACTGGGACAAGAATGTATTTTATGACGATCAGGCCAAAGGCTTCTAAGTATTGATGGGCCACTTTGTGCTTGCATTCGGAACATTACCATTTGGATTTAGTTGGGCTCTTTGCCATGAGACGTGAACTCGTTGGGCCATTTAAACTGGGACGAGTTCACTCCTATGACAGTTAGCCCAAAAGCTTCTAAAATGATAACGGGCCGATTTGTTTGAAAATTTTAGTTGATTTAGTATGTTATATATGTTACATGCATCTCACGCACCCCATGCATACATACATCATGTTAACCCTCGTGTTCTAAAAGCCATCAAAGATTCCCGTTGGGTTAGGGAAAAGGGAAGACTCACCAAAATACTGGGAACAGACATGAGTGAATCAGATATTGAGGTATCACGTATGGATCAGTTGGAAAACGGTTTCGCCAAGGTCACTGAACAGTTGCAAGCCTTGACTACTGCCATGACAAATATGGCTGTGCCCCGTGCTGGGGGAAATTCTGAGAATGTAAGGCGCGAGGAGCCTTCAAATGGGTTGGGGGATGATATCCCCACTTTTGATGATGGCATGGCAGAGTATGCAACAGGCAAAGTGATTGGGTCTCAGGCAGAATTTCAGAAGCTTCGGGATCAGGTTGAGTCAGTTACCCGTAAGATGAAGGGTAAGGACGAAGAATTACTAGACTATGAGGCGATGGCTTTTGAGGAACAGTTGCCTGCTCAGTTCAAGATGCCGGATATGGCCAAGTTCAACGGGAATGGGGATCCGAGGGTCCACCTCCGACAATATGTGTCAGTTATGAGTTCAGTGGGCCTAACACAGCGCCAAGCTCAAAAGATGTTTGGGATGTCACTCGAGGAGGCACCTGTGGTTTGGTATCATAGCCTTAAGAAGAAGGTTAAGGAAGATTGGAGGGAACTAGCTGATGCTTTTCTGAAGCAGTATGTTACAGACTTAGAAATTGACTTGTCACTCCGTGATTTGGAGAACACTAAGCAAAAGTCAGAGGAAAGTTTCAAAGAGTATGTGGATTGCTGGAGAAGCCAGCTTTTGAAAATGCAGACTCGGCCCTCAGAGAAGGACCAAATCAAAATGATCATCAAGGGCACCAAGCCCTCTATTTATAGTAAACTAAGGAGGATGACTTCGATGATTTCTGATTTTCGACAGTTGAGGGAAACTGTCATGGATATTGAGGAAGAAGAGGCTGAAAACAGAAAGTTTTATGGCCAGAATAGAAGAACCTTTGGGGGGCCTTCTGAGACCAAGCCCGCTACTGCCGAGGTTGCTTCCATTAAGAACCGGTATTTCTCTAACCTGGGGAAGCCGTTATCTAAGGTGCTTGAGAAGTTGAAGGGACAAGGACTCCTAAAACCCTTAGAGCCTAAACCACTTCCAGATCCTATACCACCCAACCTTAACCTAAGCTTGTATTGTCACTTCCATCAGAGGAGAGGCCACGAAACTGATAGCTGCACCCGCCTTAGGCATGAGATCCAAAACCTCATTGACTCCCACAAAATACCTGACCCAGAAAGAGAACAACCCAATGCACACAGAAATCCCCTACCCAACTACATGATCAACTCTGGCCTACCCGAAACCCTTGTCCTCCAAACCCTTAACCACCAAGCTTCTTACATGGAGATATGGGATGATAGTGAAGAACCGTAGGTCAAGAAAGAAGGCAATGCTGCAAATGATGAATTTGTTCCTCCTAGTTTATTTGATCCTGCGTTTTCAATATAGACATTGACTTGGTTTACCTGTTCGAACCATTTCTTAAATGATAATAAAGACGTTCATTTCGTTTACATGCCTGAGTCTCTCCCTCCAACCTGCAACATGAGTATATTTGAGAAAAGCATTCAACCGTAGTACTATGAAATTCAGTGATATTTAGAACACGGGGAATCTTCGGAAGCAACAACAGTACAGTCAGTTTCAGAAATGAATCAGTATCAGTTTGGGGGGCGAGGCCCACATCATCAGCATCAATTTGGGGGCTTAAGCCCACATCAGCATCAGTTTGGGGATGAGTCCCAGGGCCGAGGCCCACATCAATATCAGTTTAGGGCCGAGGCCCACATCAATATCAGTTTAGGTCCGAGGCCCACATCAATATCAGCTTGGGGGCGAGGCCCACATCAGTATCAGCATCGGTTTAGGGGCTGAGGCCCACATCAGTTTTAGTTTTGGGGATGAGTCCCAGGGCCGAGGTCCACATCAGAATCAATATCAGTTCTGTCGGGTATGGCATTCTGGGGGCGAGGCCCACATTGGTTCAGTATTAGTTCTACCGGGAATAGTACTCTGGGGGGCGAGGCCCACACTCTTATCAGTAATGGTTCGGAAATGGACCACTCACTTATCAGCAACGGTTCGGAAATGAACCACTCTCATATCAGTAATGGTTCGGAAATGGACCATCTCTCATCAGCAACGGTTCGAAAATGGACCATTATCAGATCTCACCGAAAATGGCACTTCGAAAATGGAGCACGGTTAGGAAATGGACCATTATCACATCTCACCGAAAAGGGCACTCCGAAAATGGAGCACGGTTCGGAAATGGACCATTATCACATCTCACCGAAAAGGGCACTCCGAAAATGGAGCACGGTTCGAAATGGACCATCATCTCATCTCGCTGAAAATGGCACTCTGAAAATGGAGCACGGTTCGGAAATGGACCAAGGAAGGCCTAACCCATCGGAATATGATACATATACATGCATACATATCACGTACATGCAATGTTTGTTTTGTGTTCGCAGGTTTGTCGCGGCAAAGACCATCTCATCAAATAACGGTTCAAAAATGAGCCACATTCTCGCACAGCACGGTTCGGAAATGGACCGCTACCACAACAGATGCCGAAAATGGCGCCCAAAAATGGAGCACACAAAGCAAAGGCCGAAAATGGCGTTCCAAAATGGAACACACACAGCAAATGCCGAAAATGGCGCTCCAAAATAGAGCACCCACAACAGACACCGAAAATGGCACTCCAAAATGGAGCACCCACAACAGACGCCGAAAATGGCACTCCAAAATGGAGCATCCACAACAGATGCCGAAAATGGCATTCCAAAATGGAGCACACAAAGCAAAGTCCGAAAATGGCGTTCCAAAATGGAACACACACAGCAAATGCCGGAAATGGCGCTCCAAAATGGAGCACACACGCAAAAGATGCCGAAAATGGCGCTCTAAAATTGGAGCATGGTTCGGGAATGAACCAGGGGTCACAGCACCTCACCACCAAATCAACTCAACTCAACACATGGTAAGTCAAGTGGCAGCTGGCGAGCCAGGTAAGTGAAAATGCATTGCATAACTTTGATTGGATTGTCACTGTTACACATTACACAAGTCCCATCAAAGTGGGGGTGACTGTAGGCACTGCATTTTTGCACATAAGTCCCTATGATGAGTCTCATTTGGAGACACTACCTTTTAAGTCACGGAGGTCACGGAAAACGGACATCGGAAGGGGAAATTCAGAATAAACAAGGTTCACTGTTTTCGTTCGTGCTGCGTTCGTGTATACGTTCGAACTCCAAACAGATTGCGGGCGTTCATGCCGCGTTCGAAGAGGCGTTCGAACGGTGTCGGTAATTCTGGTTTTGCTGCTAGCCTCACACTAAGCCCAATTCGCCCAAGCATTGGCCCACACGCCCAAGCCCACGTAAAACACATATTTAACACATGGTGAAATCAAAACAAATCTAAAAATCACATACCAAATTGAAAAAAACATTAAAATCAATCAAATATTTTAATTCCTTAATTAAGATATTCACCCACCAATTACACAAGATTCCTTCCTAACTTAACAAATATCATGCCTAATTAAAATCAATTATAACAAATTAAATATATTGATTTCCTATTCTAAACCAAATTTGTCCCCCTTGAATCTTTGACTTTCCTTGCTCAACACCAAATCAAATCCCTTCATTGTGAGACAAGGTGAAGCCCTAGCCTTTCTCTATATAAACAACCCCTAACCAAGACATGCACTCTCCTAGCTCATTCATACAAGAAAAGCCTCCCCTAGCTCATACACATAATATACACACAACTCACACAAATCACAAGATACAAAAGAAAATAACCCCAAGCCTTCACGTTAAAAGAACCTTCACAAACCGATCAGCCCTACACGTCCATAAGCCTCACAAATCCGCCCATGCCACACAGCCCTTCAACGCCATAAACACAACACAATTAACAAACTGCCTCACTTTCGCCTCTTCAACACACTGCCCCCACTTTTTCAGCCACACAGCAGCCCCTAAAACACACATAAAACAGCCCCCGAACCACACCATAACACCACCGAAAATCACACCCAAAACAGTAGCCAAAACACCCCAAAAATAGTAACTAAGATACACCAGAAAAGCGGCAGCAAATCAGAGTCAGAAGCAGCAGCAAAAGATGGAGAACGACGACCCAAAATAGTAAGACAACGAACAAGAGCAGTGAACCAGTGAACCAGAAGAGTTGCGAAGCATCCACCATTCCGACGACCGTATACCGTATTACCGAGAGACGACATAAAAGGTTAGACCTGAGGGCACCTTGTATTTATTATCTTTCATTTGTCTTTTACTTATTCTAATATATTTTTTATTGCATGAGAGTCGTTTTGTTGAGGCATGATATGAATTCCGGATAAACGGAATGCATGTTCTCTTTTATGGTATATCGGATGGAAACCCGGACGTAAATTCCGTAGCCGAATCCGAATGGACGGTAGTACGGTCTGCACTCGGGATACAACTCCACGTACCACCTGAGAGATACATATACGAACGCGAACCTTCTGTTTACCGTTCAAACGCGTTTACGAACATTACACGAACGTGCACACACTGAACTGAGTCTGTCTCATCAGATTTCATGCACAATTGCCTCTTGGATGATCTCTCTTGCATTATGTAGCCAATCATATTACTTGTATTCCTGCATTTATCCATTCGATGTATTCATAAGATAGTACTCAAGCATGATTAGGTTGTTCTTAGTTTTCCATATCATATGATTGAAATATGTTCATGAGATTGCCATCTGATGTTGCATGTTGTGATGAACTTGTTGATGTATGCATGTGAATTTAGAAGCATGATACTCTTGGAAATAAGTGTTACTTAGACTTGATTAAATTATTACATAAATCCTTTCATTACAAGTGACATAAGTAAGGGACCATTCCGAACCCAACGGTTTGAGGTCTTCCTTTGCGAGGGGTGAGTGCGGCCTTAAATCTCATTTTCCCGGTTCACACCGGGTGGCGACTCCATTATTCTTCGGTTTAGTCCCCCACGGGCTACTCCGTACTCCCAACTAGGCTTTGAGCCTAGGACAGCATGCGTCATCCAGTTCCTGTGTCCCAAACCACTATAAACACTCACACGTTTATACTAGTCTCCAAGACTAATGGTTCATTGAGAAACCATTGGAATCATATATTCCAGTATACGACATGTACCGGTCTCAACGGGTTTACTATACTGACCAAGTAGTGTAAACCTTGACCAGGAACAGTCTGAGAATGACAACGTCATGATACTACGCAATGTCAGTTACGAAGCTTTTGCAACAGTACCATGACTAATCATTCTAAGGTCATTACGTCTTTACCATATAAAAAGATACATTATATTATAGAAACTGCATATATTATTCATAATAATAATGTTTTACAGAAGTATTCAAAAGAAATACAGCCGGGAATTTGCGCTCTGAGCACCAACCCCAACAAGTTCCACCTCTGTCCCTGGCTTACAATGCTTGATTTATGTACTGATCTTTACCATCAACATCTATCCCCTAGTTCTTGGTATCAACGAGTTTGTGAGTTGATGCCGAGAACTATTACAAATACTGTGTACTGTCGCCCTGATGGTGGTTGCTTCTAGAATTTTTAGAGCAAACCATTTCCGTGTGTACTCTACCCAAGTCCTCTATTGTCATTCTCAAGTATCCATGTTATTATTTTTTTTGAGAAGTCTGCTGCTCGAGTTTCTTGTTTTTGTTCTTCGAAGTACCTGCAACTGAAGCTAAATGATCTTTTCTGCCGAGCCCCAGCTAGAGATCCTGACTCATGATGATGACCCTGAGGTGTTTGTATTGTAATAGACAATATTCCCGTGCTTTTGTGAGATCATCTGCAACCTTCTTTGCTTATCTCTGACCGCTCTGCCTGGTAACTCCGTGTGATCTCTTCTCTTCTCCCTTTTTTTTGCTCTTCCGAATCTGGATGTGAGGAGAAACTCTCGAGTTCGACCACCTTTGAACCTGGCCATAAGACGAACACTTCGTTCCTGAGCTGATGACAAATCCACTTGGTGGGGCGTAATCCGACCTCATGTAGAGAGAAAATATCTGGTTCTGGGGGAATGCTACATCCCTAGTTCAAAGAATCAGACTCGGTGGGATTCACCCCAAACCCGAGCTGAGCAAGGTACTTGGATCTGGGGGAATGTTACATCCCCAGTTCAAAGAATCAGACTCGGTGGGATTCACCCCAAACCCGATCTGAGTAAGGTACTTGGATCTGGGGGAATGTTACATCCCCAATTCAAAGAATCAGACTCGGTGGGATCCACCCCAAACCCGAGCTGAGCAAGGCATAAAGCCTCAGTGGAACAAATCCAGCCCCGAGCTGAGTATCCATATGGCCTCGGCGGAACGAAATCCAGCCCCGAGCCGAATAACTTACCAAGACTTGCACGAAAGGGAATCAAATCAACCTTCGAGGCTCTGCTAACTTTGGCGCGGGCGTCCCCTTGCCAGACCATCGAAAAACAAAAAACAAAGATTTAGAACAAAATTGGTAAAATGTGGGGGTGGCTTAGCATATACCCTAAATGAAAGAATTTCCCAAGTGCAAATAACAACGCGGATGCCTCAAGACAGCGTCATGTCCGAGGTCTCCAAAACATAATTTCTAATCTCTCAAAGGCCTCGGCGGAATGAATCAAGCCCCGAGCCGAAAGACCATGAAGCCTCGGCGGAACGAATCCAGCCCCGAGCCGATGCCACACAGAGGCCTTGGCGGAACAAATCCATCCCCGAGCCTAAACACCATGAAGCCTCGGCGGAACGAATCCATCCCCGAGCCGATGGACACACAGAGGCCTCGGCGGAACAAATCCAGCCCCGAGCCTAAACACTATGAAGCCTCGACATAACAAAATCCAGCCCCTAGCTGATGACACACAGATGTAAGTCATGGGGTAGTTACGCTCCGGCCTCGGGAGTCTGATACTGCCACGAAGGGTTCACGCGCTCCCTCATGCACTTCATCCCTTGAAGTAACTCATATCTACTTAAAATGAAAGGAGCCAGGTCGGCGCACTTTACCCGGGGGTTTGATAATGACACTAGTGTTCGGCGTGCCACGAGTTTGGTGCCCTTTCTGACCTCAAATCATTACTTTCGCATCGAGCATGCCAAAGAAAATAATGAAAACAACTTTCACGTTTAATTAACAAACAATCGTGATGTACAATTTTCTTTAAAAAAAGAGAGTTTTATTCATATTTAAAGGACATATTGCCCTTCTTACAACTCATTGCGAGATATTTTAAGAGAGGCTTTTACATTTATTTTCTTCTGCTTCCTGTTTTGCGGTCCAACTGCATCTTCTGATCCGAGCTCTGAAAACTCCTGATGCGTATGCCGTATTTATAAACTTCGCACTCGAGATGGCTCCTGCATCAAGCGCTCCGTTGGGATTCTTCGATCTGAACTTGATCCCCAAGGTTTCTGAGCTGGATCACAGGGTCTGCCGAACCAGGCACTCCATCTGTGCTCCTTCAACAATGCATTTCTCCAGTGCCTGGTGCCTCCCGATCGACCCTGGTCTTCCGGGCGAGGTCATCAGTCTTCACTTTGCGTGATTTTCCTGAATACTTTTCGCCTCATTTCCTCTCATTCGGGGAAGACCACCACACCAATTGAGAACTGGACCGAAAAACGTCCTCCCTCGCCTTTGGCTGACCTGCTCCCTGATCAATCCTCCAGCACAAGTAACTTGCGAGGCTGGCGGTTGGTAGTTTAGGAAGCGTAGTTCCTTCCTACTGAGGAGCCTGGTCAGCTGTCGCCAATGGACGTAACCCATTCCCGTCGTTACATTTCATTCGACAATTCACCCCGGATGGGTGTCCGTTGGCCAGTATTTTTACATTTCATTCCACAATTCAAGAAGAAAAGGTTTTTATCCATACGGACCCTTTCTTCCTCCCGCTCTGACTTGCTTCTTCCCATTCATTTCCCCACCCGTCCATTCTGCTGTTGAGCTACTTGTGCAAACCACGCATTTCACCTTCTACCATCATCTTACAACGCGAGTTGCTTCTTGTTCTTTCCCCACAGACGGCACCAACTGTTGACGGCTGGTTTTCGCCTCAGGGACAATAACAGAATATTATTCCTGGGATTAACCTTCCTTCAGCAATGAATTTATTTGGTTATGGGAAACCAAAAGCAAACTTTGATAGAAGGAAAAGAGCACGCAGATTGACACAGTGAGTTAACGTGGTTCGACGGATTGAATCCAACCTACGTCCACGGGCACAAAATAGATGGGTGTCTTATTACTGAAATATGCTCGTCCGACTTGTTTTGTGGTCGGTCAGTGTGTAGACCAAGCTGTTTTACAAAAGGAATTTACAAAAGGCTCTCTCCCCACAAAATCAAGAAGAGAAAAAACCCTCTCATCCTCTATCCCTATGAGACTACCCTCCCTTATATACTAAGAATGAGGCGGTAAGATGAGGCGGTTGTTGTTCCCATTTTGCAGAATCTTCCATGTGACACTTGCCTCATTTATTACGTTCTCTGCCCTAGGCCTGTTCTTGCCGAAAGTAAGCATGCCCTCTGACATCCCATCGCATCAATCTGACTCTTTACTGCCACACGTAATTTAGTGATGATGACAGCCTGGTGGGTGTTCCTGAGAGATGACACGTGTAAAGGGAAATCACAATCTCGAGGCTTCTGTCGGTTGCTAAGTGGTCGGCCTAATAATCTGCCGAGCCTACCGAACTATTTATGTCCTGTCTTGAACTGCCCGAGTCTTTCGACTTACTAAAAAGGGAGCGGAATAGGTCCGATTCGAGCTGACGAGCTGATGTGGTCGGTTTATGGGAACCGCATCAAAGCACATATTATGGTCGGTCTCATCTGTAAGGTTGCGTCTGGACTTCTGTTGAGCCGAGAAGTGGTTAATACTTTCTAAACATCGGGCAATGGGGAAGTTCCACCTCTGTTTCTGGCTTACAATGCTTGATTTATGTACTGATCTTTACCATCAACATAGGGTATTGAAAAAAAAACACACTGTTATTTTTATGTGATTCGATGATCTTATATGAAATTCTCAAATATTTATAAAATATGTAAAGAGAATTTGTAAGGATATATCCCTTACAATGAAATGATATAATCTTTTAATAAGAAATTACATAACTTTTAAAGTGAAATGGTTTCTTGGATGAGTATAACCCTTAAAGGATTACATCCTTCAAGTTAAAGATGTCTTTATAAAGGCAATCGTCCATGTCTATAAATAAGGTCTTTGGGTTCTCATTTTTAATCATGAGTGCCCATTTTTATAAGAAGCAATCAAGTATTTTGAAAGAACGTTAGCTAAGAGATCCTTAAAGAGCACTGAGGCGGGGTTAATAAGTTCTTAAAGATATAGACTACTCGACTAGTTTTGAGACATTCATTTTCGCTAGAATGATTTTTAGGTTTTTCTAAGTCTTTATGTTTGTAATGATTCCTTGATTGCATGTTTAGTATTTATTAAAATTTTACATGAATGTTACATAATATGCATGTTTAGTTGAATTACAACATATCCCGCCTTACAATCTTAAGAACTTACTAACCTATATGTGTTGTTTATTCTAATTTATGCGTAATTTATTCATCTTTTACTATGAATTACGTAAGGGCATTCGAACGCCCATCAAACGCATAAGAAACACAGAGTGTTCCACATTTTCATTCGAACGCGGTGAAGAATGTCACTCGAACATTAGCTCTCTGGAAGGGTTCGTTCGAACGCATTAGCAAACACTACACGAACGTGAACTATCTAAAAAGATTTGTTCGAACGGCTGAACGAACGTGTACTAATGCAAGTCTTACCTGGAATATTTTCAGACTTGAATTAATAACATACATGATTTAATGTGTATTGATTCACATATTTAGATTAATCAAATGTTTAGTGAATTAACTTGTTAATTGTCATTTATTTTACACAAATTTTAATTATAAAACTTGATAATATAGACATAGTTAATTATAAGATAATTCAATTATCACATGTATGTACCTAGTTTACTATGTGATAGAGTTGAGAAATTTAATCTTGTTCCTTAATTGTTGTATACTTGGTTGGGAATTAGAAATGTAATTTCTTCCAAGCTTGACTGAATTTATATATATTGTTATACGTGTATTTGAGAATTGAAGTGTAACACTAAAATTGAATACTTAAGATTGTCTAGTGAGAAAGTGATTAAGGAAATTTTGACACCGATGCGATATGAGCCTAAGAGGGTATGGATTTAAGTGGTTACTTCGAACCCCTCGTTCTTTGAGAATTTTCCTTTGTTCACTTATCACAAGAAATTTTAGTCCCATATTCGAGAACTTGTATTATTTGGTATTACTATCCAAAATAATAAAAAGTAGATTATTAGTATAACATATATTTGTCTTGTGTAAACTTATTGATAACTATTTACAATTTATATTTACACAAGGCAATGAGAAACATCACAGTATCAGTTGCTCATGGATAAAAATCGAAAAAGTTCGGTGGAGCAAATTTCAAACAGTGGTAGAGTAAAATATAGTTCTATCTGACTGCACTATAGTTGGTTAAGTATCTCAAGGAAACTCATCTGAGTCCTGTGAAGGGAGAAACTAAAGCGGCTTGGCAACTGCGAGTTGATGCATGATCGCAATGAGACTTATTGTGAAAGAACTACCTCTTAGGCTGTAGACACTGATTTTCGCTTGAGGTCTACAATCGAGATTTCGTGAGGGGGCACTGGCGATCCTGCAAAACAAAGAAGGTAGGGTGAGCGGGGACGGTCTATCTACCGGTGCTGTGGATGCCGTAGACACTCCGACGCCCAAGTCAGTGATGGAAATATAGGAAGTTATAAAAGTCAAAGGAGGATGAGCAAGGTCAGATGTTACCTTGATCCCCGTAGACTGCCGTGAGGGCGGTAGGTGGGTGGTGATGAAAGCAATGGAGAGAGTGTCGTTCAACAATGGGTAGGAGTGCTTCAGGTTCCCTCTTCTCTCCTTAATGAGCCTCCTTTCTTATATATCTATCTGGGGGGTGTGCGCTTGATTACTCATCCGTTGAGTCTTGGTAACGGTCAACTTTATGAGGGGTATTCACTGCATTTGCCCGTTGTAGGCTGGAACAGCTGAGTGGTGTTTATGAGCTTGGGCGTTACGTGGACTGGCGTGGGGTGAGCCTTGATTATGGTATACGCGTGTGATATTTTATTGGGCCTAGGTTTGTGGGTCTCTGGGCCTTTATATACATCAAACCTTGGGGGTTCCTTCAGTGCGAATTTGTGATGGTAACTTGGGCTTGGATCCATGCTAGGGGGTCTAGTATTGGGCCCGAAGTAAAAGGTCGAAATTACCATTAGACCAAATTTGGCCCATACAGTTTGTCCCCTACTCTCTAAGTCAATGAGTCCTTGGCTTGGAGAGTACTTGACGCGTGTGTCACCTGGGATGAGGCCATAGTATGTAGGTGTACTCGAGCGTTGATGCTGTCTATTGATTGAACCAAACGAATGTCAAGTTATGAACTTGACTCTACAAGAGCCATTGGGGAAGTACCCAGTCGACCGAACCAGATGATGGTCAGGATAATGAACTTGACTCTACCAGAGCCATTGGGGAAGTACCCAATCGTTTGAACCGGATGAAGGTCAGGATATAAGTCATACGACATATGTACTCTATGTCTACAACTTGACTCGACATGAGTCCTTGGGGAATGTCCCCGGTCGACTGGACTTGATGAGGCAAGGAAGATATAAGTCATACGACATGTGTAATCCATGTCTACAACTCGACTCGTCATGAGTCCATGGGGGATGTTGATGAGCGGAAAATATATCAATATTTACCGCCCCTTTAACTTAATATTTTGTTTAGTTTCCCGGGTTTGATGAACGTTTTGATGTGTTTTAGAAATTTTCAGATAAAATAATATCGGGTCTCAATGAAATCATTTAGGATGAAATATGGGTCAAATAAGGGCAATTATTGGACTTGATATATTAATTTTGGAGATTGGAAACTTGAAATGGCGTTTTGACGAAGTGCAGTTTTGGGAATTCCAGTTTTGCGCATCTGTCGTATATTGGGCATAACGTTTTACTCAGATATCGGATTGAGCTGATTCAAGTGCCAGATTAAAGAACACTAAAAGATCTACAACTTTGAAAGAGAAAATATTTTCGAATTCTGAAGAGTTCATGACCGAAATTGATGAACCATCCAGAAGTGTGTGATGTGTAATTATTAAAGTCATTATCAATCATTTTCAAAGCAAAATATAAATTAATAAATAATTAATAAAAATTATCAAATCAACACCAAACAAGATAATCAATTAGTGGAGCAATTATGGATTTTGTGGAGTAATTAGTGGACAAATTAATAATGGATTTGGTGGAGAATTTGATGGATGATTTGATATAGGCAAAATTTTGCCTATAAATACCAAGTCATTTCATTTGTAAAATTCATACTTTCTTCTTTGAAATTCCTTAAGAATAAATAAGAAGATTGTATCTACTTGTTTATTTTCAGTTTCAGTAATTAATTTTCTCTTTCGCACTTTCTTTTCTTTACTTTTCGGTTTTTTACTTTCCGCAATTTACTTTTACGCACAAACATTTTCTTTCTTTACTTTTGCAGTTTTTATTTTTCACAAGCAATGAGGAGGTAACTCCATTTGCTGTGGTAAAAGGTAAAGCTTTTATTATTGCTATCTAGATTAATCTCCCTTAAATATAAAATAGAAACTATTTAAAATCTGACTTAATGAGGATACCGCTATATTGGCCGGTTGGAAATTAATTATAAATTGATTTTAACCTGACTAAGTATGGATACCGCCTGGTTGGTCGGTTGGTAATTAATTATTAATTTGACTTAATCAGGATACCGCCTATATGGCTGGTTGGTATTATCACGCAAAGTTAATATATTATATTAAGGGAGATATCTAAAATTAGTAATAAAAGTTGATCCTCTAACCTCAACATTTTCTTTTATTGTACTTTTACTTTATTTAATTTCAGTAATTTACTTTTCAGCAATTTACTTTCAGTCATTTACTTTTATTTTTTTTTACTTTTTACTTTTTACTTTTTACTTTTTACTTTTTACTTTTTTTTTACTTTTCAGCAATTTACTTTTCAGTATTAATTTTCAGATTTACTTTATGTCTTTTATTTTATTTAAATTTTTTACTACCCATAAATATGTGTCGTAACTAAGCCAGTTATCTAGGGTTGTGATGAAATCCAATATCACCGGTTTATAAGGGGTTAAATTATAGTTTGGGTAATATAAATGTTTATTTATTGAGTCTTAATCTTAATGCTTTTTATTAACTGGCCATTAATAAAATTGAACTGGTAAACTTAAAATGAACTAGACATAGGGATTTTAAGTTTAAGACCTTAGACTCAATAGCCCACGATCTTCCTTGAGGATAGATAACCCTTTAATAGATTTCCTTACAGGATAGGAATATACCTGTCGGGCGGGGGTAGCCATAATTGGAACTTAATCTTAATGAATCCTGGTAATTTGGTTGACATAGACATATGGTTCAATTGGGTTATACTGGATATTTGTAGTTGACCATCGGAAGAGGTTTTTATATAATTTAGTGTTCCAGGTTAATAAACAATATTTTATCCAACTATAAGATAACCACTTCATCTTTAAAATGATATTGGAAGAAATCACAACCCTAGATAGTTTTTAATAGTGAACTTTCTTAAACCTATTTTCGAACAATTTTATTTACTTATTTTTAATTTAGAATCGTCACCTTTTCAAATCTATCAAACAACCTGTTAGATACTAGTAATCATTTGACCTCATAAAATTAATAGCTTAGGTATTAAGTCCTCGTGGGATCGATACTTTTTATACTACTTGAACGATACGTGCGCTTGCGTTATACGCGTGTGTTTACGCCGGTCAAGTTTTTGGCGCCGTTGCCGGGGACTTATTTATCTTTTACTATTAGTTTAGGGGTTAGATACCGTTACTTGTATCTAATTTCTTTTTACTTATTGTTTTTGTTTTCTTGTGTTTCAGGTTCTCAGAAACTTCATGAGACGAACCAGAAGCTTTGAACTCCGACCGCTTGACCCGGAAATTGAAAGAACCATCAGACAGTTGAGAAGGGAAAGGCGAGAAGGCCAAGAAGCTTTAGTCAACATGGAACCTGAACCTTTGAATGTTGCACCACCAATTCCCATTCGAGACAGAACTATTCCGGTGGTTGACAGACTCATTTCCTGTATTGTACTTCCTCCCTTACCAGCAAATGCGTGTGACATCAAAACATGCATTCAGATGATTCAGCACTCAGTTCAGTTCGAGGGGAATGCAACTGAAGATCCTAATGCCCACATCAGCAACTTCCTGGAAGTTTGCGGCACTTTCAATTACAAAAGAGAAGCGGAAGAAGCAATGAGATTGCGAGTTTTTCCATACTCCTTGAAGGTTAGAGCTAAGCTTGGCTACATTCACTACCAGCAGGTTCCATCACAACTTGGAACACTTTAGCCACCAAATTTCTTGCAAAGTACTTTCCACCAGCCAGAACCGGAAAACTGAGGAATGACATCACATCCTTTGTACAACAAGATTCAGAATCCCTCTACGAAGCTTGGGAAAGTACAAAGATTTACTCCGGAAATGTCCTCACCATGAGATTCCAAAATGGCTTCAAGTCCAAACATTCTATAATGGGCTTTCTGGAATAATGAGAACCACAATCGATGCTGCTGCTGGAGGAGCCTTGATGGCAAAAGGAGAAGATCAAGCCTGAGACCTAATCGAAGAAATGGCCAAACAATTCCTTGTGGCCAACAAAGAAGGAGCATGATCCAAAGAATTGCAGGAATTTATGAAAGTGGAGCCAATACAGCAGTCAACGCCAAGCTAGATCAGATATGCAAATTTATGGAGACCCTTACCACTGGATCCACAAGTTCACCATATGGAGGAGCACCAGAGTCGAACCAACTTAAAGAAACGGTGAATTTTGTCAACAATTTCAACAGACATGGGAACAATCCATATTTCAACACCTACAACCCAGGGTGGAGGAATCATCCTAATTTTTCATGGAGCAACAATTCAGGCCAACAGCAGAACTATCCACCACCTGAATTCTAGCAACAGAACAAAAGCCAGGAGCAGGCAAATGAACCAGGAATAACAGAAGTGTTGACCCACTTGAAAAAGATAGAAGCAAAACACGACTCTCAAGCAGCAAGATATGATGCTATGTTTCAATCCCAAGCAACATTAATTCAAAGTCAATATGCTTCTATTAAAGCACTGGAAAATCAAATGGGACAACTGGCAAATGCTCAGAGTTACAGACCGCCAGGTACCCTTCCTAGCAACACAGAGCGAATCCAAGGAACATGGGGAATGAGCAATGTCATGCCATCATGTTAAAAAGCGGTACTGAAATCAACAAGATGTTGGAGCCAAAACAACTGCTGAGGAAGTTCCAAAGAAACAAAGCAACAGATGGAGGAAAAAGAAGCAAGGAAAAAGAACATATCACTCCACCTCCACCTTTTCCTCAACGTCTTCAGAAGAACAAATTGGACAAGAAGTTTTCTCGGTTCCTGGAGATCTTCAAAAAGCTGCATATCAACATTCCATTTGCAGAAGTGTTGGAACAATGCCCACCTATGCCAAATTCATGAAAGATATTCTTTCACGAAAACAGAGATTGGGAGATTACGAGACAGTAGCATTAACAAAAGAATGCAGTGCCATCATTCAGAGGAAACTTCCCCCGAAGTTGAAAGATCCTGGCAGTTTCACTGTTTCTTGCGTCATAGGAGAACATAACTTTGGTAAGGCTTTGTGTGATTTAGGTGCGAGTGTTAACTTGATGCCTTTTTCTATTTTCAGGAATTACAGATTGGAGAAACAATGCCAACTTCAGTCTCACTACAACTTGCTGATAGAACGCTCGTATTTCCAAGAGGCGTAGTTGAGGATGTGCTGGTCAAGGTTGACAAATTCATTTTCCCAGCAGATTTTATTGTCCTTGATATAGAGGAAGACGCAGACGTGCCAATCATCCTTGGGAGACCATTCTTGGCTACAGGTCGAACCATTATTGATGTACAAAAAAGAGAATTAACCATGAGGGTACAGGACCAAGAAGTAACATTCAATGTTTTCAAGGCCATGAATTTCCCAGATGATGAAAAGAAGGAGGAATGTTTCAAACTCGATGTGATACACAGTACCATTCAGAACTCTGATGAAAGACAAAGTTCTACTGACAAACTTAAAACATGTCAATTGCCTGTAAAGCCAAAAATAAAGCATCTTTTGTACTGAAGGAGCCAATTCTTGCACTACAAGCAACAGAAGAGAAAAAGTTCCACCAGCTCAACGAATTGGAGGAATTTCATAATCAGCCTTTTGATGATGCCAAATTGTACAAAGAAAATGGCAAGAAGAGACATGATGAGAAGTTAGTGCGCATACAACTGGAACCAGGGCAGAAGGTACTGTTAAACAAATCAAGGGTGAAATTCTTCCCATGGAAACCAAAATCACGGTGGTCAGGTCCATTTGTGATCACCAAAGTTTTACCAAATAGAGCTGTTGAGATACATGATCCTGACGCTAACAAAACTTTCAAGGTTAAAAATAAGCGTGTCAAGCACTACTGGGGAGAATCATTTGAGTGACAAAAAGAAAGTGTTACACTTTCAGATCCAGCTTAACGTTCGAGAAGTCAAGTCTGGCTGACGACTTTAAACTTAGCACTAGCAGGGAGGCAACCCATGCAATTTGTGTATATATTGTGATTTGGTGTGTTTTATTTTTGTGTATTTAATTTTTGCAGGTTTGGTCATTTCAAGATGGAAGAAGCTCTCGCAAATCTTCACAAGCAATTTCCTTCTCTCCCTAAAAAATCTCTGATGAAAGTTTACAAAGCTCGCTTAGAACGAATGAGACTACAGATGATCAAAGGTATTCCTACTGACATTCGTTGGTTAATTGAAGCACGGGTTCGATTGACAGGTGAGTTTTCTGACTCTTTTATTTCTCATCTGCCTGGTTTAGGAAAGAGCACATATGCTAAAAAGAGAAGAGCCAAAAGAATGTGTGTTTGTTATAAATGTGCTCGCATATTTTGTAATACTCGTTGTCGTTCTTTAGGAATGGTGTCAGATAACCGCGAAGATAAGATTAACTTCATTAGGGATGGCTTGAGTAAGGAGTCTTTGGATGACATATCTAAAACTCTTGAGACGCATCCCAGTGGATGTGTGTATCATGAAATTCGTATGTTATATGCACAATTCCAAAAGGAAAGACAACTGTTAAGTCTCGGGAATCTGACTCAAAAAGACCATGTTTGCCAATTTATAAGAAAATTGGATGGGAAGCTTGTCCCTGACGCATAGACGTCAATCAAGCCGTTACTTTTCTTGTAAATATTATATCTCTTTGTCTTTTCTTAATAATTGTGATTTGTTTTGTTGTTTTCTTTTAATTTTCTCCGACAGGATCCAGACCTTTTTGACTTTCACGATATTAATTCGCTACTAATCGTCCTCTGGAAGATACTTGTGCTATTTTTACTCACCCTTTTCAGGTACTATAAATTCAACCCGTCATTGCACTTTTGAAGGCATCCAGAGTTGAGAAAGAAATACATATAAAAAATGGAAGCCACTTCAAGAAGACGAGTTGAAAACATCTGTGTGTTTTGCGGTAGTAGTGTTGGTACTAAACCACAATACATAGAAGCAGCACAGGAATTGGGTCGAGTCTTAGCTTTAAGGAATATGCACTTAGTATATGGCGGAGGAAATCTTGGACTTATGGGATCGTTTCAAAGGCTGTACAAGAAGGAGGCAGTCATGTTTTGGGAATCATCTCCAAAACCTTGGCAGAGGCAAATCTTATTGGATCATCAAACGGAGAGGAACTGATCGTGCCAGGTATGTCTGAACGACTGGTAGAAATGATTAACCGTGCTGATGCTTTTATTGCTTTGCCAGGTGGCTTGGGCACATTGGAGGAAATTTTTATAGTACTATCTTGGGCGAACCTGAACATACACCAAAAACCAATTGGACTGCTCAACGTTGATGGATTTTATGATTTTCTTTGTGTGTTTCTTGATGATGCCCGAAGAAATGGGTTCGTGTCGAAACCTTTGAAAGAACTCCTCTTTACTGCCAGAACTGCTCCGGATCTAATAGACCAACTCATAGCCTATGAACCACAAGTTGACCCTATCCTTTCAAAGATAAATTGGTCCGAGGACGATCGTGGTAAGAGGCGTCGGATTAATCTGGATCTTAACCTTTAATTTCCTGTAGATTTCAGCTAACCAGGTACGACCTTCTTAACTTTCCTTTTACTATTTAAGACATTGGGGACAATGTCTCATTTAGGGTTGGGGGAGGGAATTAGTTGATTAGTACCTTGATTATAGTTTGTATGTTGTTTTTTATTTTTAGTCCAAATTTTTTTCGAAAAATACAAAAAGAAATTGGAAAATTTTCAAAAATTACAAAAATATTTTGCATTTTTATTTGACTAAAAAGGTGAAATTGGCATGAAGATAGCCGAGTAAGGAGTTTCCACTCCTGAGACGTATCTCAAGCATATTTCGAAATAAGTTAATTTTTGTTTATTTCATTTTGAATTATTTAATTTGTGAATTCTCCCTTAAACGGACTAAAATGGATCTTCATATGCTCAGTTGACAGATATTATCAACATATATAGTAACATAACGACATGAGTTAAATTGAAAAGTTTGTAATATTCAGTGGTCTAGTTTAATTGGAGGAAGCATCTCAAAAAGCAATGGAGTAAAAAAAAAAAACTGAGATCCGAGTTATTAAGTCTGTAAGGGTGTTTTAACCCTAGTGCCCTAAAGCCAACTGGTTTGGGAGTCACTGGCCCAAGCTCGTTACATGGATCGAAGATGCTGCAAAAATATATATATCTGAAGTCTGAGTAATTAAGTCCGTAGGGGTGCCTTAACACCTGGTGCCCTAAAGCCAACTAGTTTGGGAGTCACCGACCCAACACTCGCTACATAGATGGAAGATATTGTATATAAATAAAAAATAGTGAAAAATCAAAGAAAAAATTCAGAAAAATGAGAAAAATTATTCCATTGCTACAAAAAGTGTGAAATCTGATAGAACTTTAGGACAAAAATATTACTCTCTTATCAACTGCACTTATGACTGTGTGGGCAAAAATGAGTTGTTTAATATTTTGTTGGCTGTGTATAGGAAGAATGGTAAAAATAATCGGAGAATTTACTTATTCGGTAATTTAGAAGGAAAGAAAACAATTAGTAACTTGAAGTATAAGTTTCACCTGATTAGTCACTAACTTCTTTATTCACTTTTCTCTTGTCTTTTTGCTTTTGTGTGTGCATTAGTTTTATATCTTTTTACTTTTGTAAAACGTTTGTGGGTATCGTTGTTGTAAGCCCTCACGAGACTATAACTCGTCCACTAGGGACACCTATGGTTTAAAGGCTTGTTGCATATGCTAAATGCAACCGTGATCCCTACGAAAATGGCTTAGTTTAATTTTATTTTTATTTTGTTTTTTTGCTCGAGGACTAGCAAAATTTTAGGTTGGGGGTGTGATGAGCGGAAAAATATATCAATATTTACCGCCCCTTTAACTTAATATTTTGTTTAGTTTCTCGGTTTGATGAACGTTTTGATGTGTTTTAGTTTTTTTACAGATAAAATAATATCGGGTCTCAATGAAATCATTTAGGATGAAATATGGGTCAAATAAGGGCAATTATTGGACTTGATATATTAATTTTGGAGATTGGAAACTTGAAATGGCGTTTTGACGAAGTACAGTTTTGGGAATTCCAGTTTTGCGCACCTGTCGTATTTTGGGCATAACGTTTTACTCAGATATCGGATTGAGCTGATTCAAGTGCCAGATTAAAGAACACTAAAAGATCTACAACTTTGAAAGAGAAAATATCTTCGAATTTTGAAGAGTTCATGACCGAAATTGATGAACCATCCAGAAGTGTGTGATGTGTAATTATTAAAGTCATTATCCATCATTTTCAAAACAAAATATAAATTAATAAATAATTAATAAAAATTATCAAATCAACACCAAACAAGATAAGCAATTAGTGGAGCAATTATGGATTTGTGGAGTAATAGTGGAGAAATTAATAATGGATTTGGTGGAGAATTTGATGGATGATTTGATATAGGAAAAATTTTGCCTATAAATACCAAGCCATTTCATTTGTAAAATTCATACTTTCTTCTTTGAAATTCCTTAAGAATAAATAAGAAGATTGTATCTACTTTGTTTATTTTCAGTTTTCAGTAATTAATTTTCGCTTTCGCACTTTCTTTTCTTTACTTTTCAGTTTTTACTTTCCGCAATTTACTTTTACGCACAAACATTTTCTTTCTTTACTTTTGCAGTTTTTATATTTCAAGCAATGAGGAGGTAACTCCCCTTTGCTGTGGTAAAAGGTAAAGCTTTTATTATTGCTATCTAGATTAATCTCCCTTAAATATAAAATATAAACTATTTAAAATCTGACTTAATGAGGATACCGCTATATTGGCCAGTTGGAAATTAATTATATTGGTTTTAACCTGACTAAGTATGGATCACCTGGTTGGTCGGTTGGTAATTAATTATTAATTTGACTTAATCAGGATACCGCCTATATGGCTGGTTGGTAATTATCACGCAAAGTTAATATATTATATTAAGGGAGATATCTAAAATAGTAGTAATAAAAGTTGATCCTCTAACCCCAGCATTTTCTTTTATTGTACTTTTACTTTATTTAATTTCAGTAATTTACTTTTCAGCAATTTACTTTCAGTAATTTACTTTTATTTTTTTTACTTTTTACTTTTTACTTTTACTTTTTACTTTTTTTTTTACTTTTCAGCAATTTACTTTTCAGTATTTAATTTTCAGAATTTACTTTATGTCTTTTATTTTATTTAAATTTTTACTACCCGTAAATATGTATCGTAACTAAGCCAGTTATCTGGGGTTGTGATGAAATCCAATATCACCGGTTTATAAGGGGTTAAATTATAGTTTGGGTAATATAAATGTTTATTTATTGAGTCTTAATCTTAATGCTTTTTATTAACTGGCCATTAATAAAATTGAACTGGTAAACTTAAAATGAACTAGACATAGGGATTTTAAGTTTAAGACCTTAGACTCAATAGCCCACGATCTTCATTGAGGATAGATAACCCTTTAATAGATTTCCTTACAGGATAGAAATATACCTGTCGGGCGGGGGTAGCCATAATTGGAACTTAATCTTAATGAATCCAGGTAATTTGGTTGACATAGACATGTGGTTCAATTGGGTTATACTGGATATTTATAGTTGACCATCGGAAGAGGCTTTTACATAATTTAGTGTTCCAGGTTAATAAATCAATATTTTATCCAACTATAAGATAACCACTTCATCTTTAAAATGATATTGGAAGAAATCACAACCCTAGATAGTTTTTAATAGTGAACTTTCTTAAACCTACTTTCGAACAATTTTATTTACTTATTTTTAAATTTAGAATCGTCACCTTTTCAAATCTATCAAACAACCTGTTAGATACTAGTAATCATTTGACCTCATAAAATTAATAGCTTAGGTATTAAGTCCTCGTGGGATCGATACTTTTTATACTACTTGAACGATACGTGCGCTTGCGTTATACGCGTGTGTTTACGCCGGTCAAGTTTTTGGCGCCGTTGCCGGGGACTTATTTATCTTTTACTATTAGTTTAGGGGTTAGATACCGTTACTTGTATCTAATTTCTTTTTACTTATTGTTTTTGTTTTCTTGTGTTTCAGGTTCTCAGAAACTTCATGAGACGAACTAGAAGCTTTGAACTCTGACCGCTTGACCCGAAAATTGAAAGAACCATCAGACAGTTGAGAAGGGAAAGGCGAGAAGGCCAAGAAGCTTTAGTCAACATGGAACCTGAACCTTTGAATGTTGCACCACCAATTCCCATTCGAGACAGAACTATTCCGGTGGTTGACAGACTCATTTCCTGTATTGTACTTCCTCCCTTACCAGCAAATACGTGTGACATCAAAACATGCATTCAGATGATTCAGCACTCAGTTCAGTTCGGGGGGAATGCAACTGAAGATCCTAATGCCCACATCAGCAACTTCCTGGAAGTTTGCGGCACTTTCAATTACAATAGAGAAGCGGAAGAAGCAATGAGATTGCGAGTTTTTCCATACTCCTTGAAGGATAGAGCTAAAGCTTGGCTACATTCACTACCAGCAGGTTCCATCACAACTTGGAACACTTTAGCCACCAAATTTCTTGCAAAGTACTTTCCACCAGCCAGAACCGGAAAACTGAGGAATGACATCACATCCTTTGTACAACAAGATTCAGAATCCCTCTACGAAGCTTGGGAAAGGTATAAAGATTTACTCCGGAAATGTCTTCACCATGAGATTCCAAAATGGCTTCAAGTCCAAACATTCTATAATGGGCTTTCTGGAATAATGAGAACCACAATCGATGCTGCTGCTGGAGGAGCCTTGATGGCAAAAGGAGAAGATCAAGCCTGCGACCTAATCAAAGAAATGGCCAAAAATAATTCCTTGTGGCCAACTGAAAGGAGCATGATCCAAAGAATTGCAGGAATTTATGAAAGTGGAGCCAATACAGCAGTCAACGCCAAACTAGATCAGATATGCAAATTTATGGAGACTCTTACCACTGGATCCACAAGTTTACCATATGGAGGAGCACCAGAGTCGAACCAACTTGAAGAAACGGTGAATTTTGTCAACAATTTCAACAGACAATGGAACAATCCATATTTCAACACCTACAACCCAGGGTGGAGGAATCATCCCAATTTTTCATGGAGCAACAATTCAGGCCAACAACAAAACTATCCACCACCTGAATTCCAGCAACAGAACAAAAGCCAGGAGCATGCAAATAAACCAGGAATAACAGAAGTGTTGACCCACTTGAAAAAGATAGAAGCAAAACACGACTCTCAAGCAGCAAGATATGATGCTATGTTTCAATCCCAAGCAGCATTAATTCAAAGTCAATATGCTTCTATTAAAGCACTGAAAAATCAAATGGGACAACTGGCAAATGCTCAGAGTTACAGACCGCCAGGTACCCTTCCTAGCAACACAGAGCCGAATCCAAGGAACATGGGGAATGAGCAATGTCATGCCATCATGTTAAAAAGCGGTACTGAAATCAACAAAGATGTTGGAGCCAAAACAACTGCTGAGGAAGAAATGGTATTGGAAGAAATCACAACCCTAGATAGTTTTTAATAGTGAACTTTCTTAAACCTACTTTCGAACAATTATATTTACTTATTTTTAAATTTAGAATCGTCACCTTTTCAATTCTATCAAACAACCTGTTAGATACTAGTAATCATTTGACCTCATAAAATTAATAGCTTAGGTATTAAGTCCTCGTGGGATCGATACTTTTTATACTACTTGAACGATACGTGCGCTTGCGTTATACGCGTGTGTTTACGCCGGTCAGATGTCCCCAGTCGACTGATCTAGATGAAGATTCAGGATATAACTCATACGACATGTGTAAACCATGTCTACAACTTGACTCGATATTAGTCCATGGGGGATGTCCCCAGTCGACTGATCTAGATGAGATCCAGGATATAACTCATACGACATGTGTAAACCATGTCTACATCTTGACTCGATATGAGTCCATGGGGGATGTCCCCGGTCGACTGATCTAGATGAGATCCAGGATATAACTCATATGACATGTGTAAACCATGTCTACATCTTGACTCAATATGAGTCCATGAAGGATGTCCTCAGTCGACTGATCTAGATGAGATCCAGCGTATAACTCATACGACATGTGTAAACCATGTCTACATCTTGACTCGATATGAGTCAATGGGGATGTCCCCGGTCAACTGATCTAGATGAGATCCAGGGTATAACTCATACGACATGTGTAAATCATCTCTACATCTTGACTCGATATGAGTCCATGGGGATGTCCCCGGTCGACTGAACCAGATGAAGGTTCAGGATAATCTCCATACTACTGGTTAAGGACCATGGTGGATTTTCCTTGTCGAGTCGAATGCCTGCATATATGTCTGTGGTCACCAGAATATTTTAACAAATAAAAATCTATACCTGTAGTGTTTCACCGAATGATGGCCTATGAGAAACTACCATCCACTAGTTGTGATGAAGATATTCAAGAAAAACTACTTTCCACTAGACTTGATGAATGCGTATAATATTCATCACTCTACTAGACCTGATGAAGGTCCAAAATGATCTCTACTTATTATTCTACTAAACCAGATGACGATCTATGGGAGTCCTTACTCTACCAGACCTGATGAAGGTCTATGAGAGTCTTTACTTTACAGACCTGATGAAGGTCCAAGAGCCTTTCCTTCTCATACTACTAAACATGAAATAGGTCCATGAGACTTGATGAAAGTCATCACTCCTCTCTCTTCTACGAGACTACTGTCGAATGAACCTGATGAAGGTCTGTCAAGGTTATCACCCATCACTCTCCTAATGAGACTACAATGTTCCATGAGACTATAATGGAATGAACTTGATGAAGGTCTAAAATAATCTTCACTCTACATGTTCATGAGATTCTTATCGAATGGACCTGACGAAGGTCCATGAGACACGGTCGAATGAATCCAATAAATGTCTATGATGATCTTCATACCTAACCTGACAATGGTTAGTTGACTGGACCTTTTAAATCGTCTGGAGGAGATGATAATCCTTCAATGTCTTCTAAGGAAGGTGACATCCATGTCTTGTCGAATGGGATCTCAAATAAGTATCATGCCTCATACGTGTCACATCGAGTGAAACATTCGCCCAATGCTGAGTGTAGTGTCCAGTAGGACATCCATCTCATGATGAACCTTCATTAGGAGCTTCCTCGATGAGTGGAGTCTACAGCTTTGTAATGTCGAGTGAGACATCACCCCATGATGTATCTTCATTTGAAGCATCTTCCTTGATCCGAGACTACATCATCGTAGTGTCGAATGGGATACTCGCTTATTGCCTGAAATATTATAGTCTGGAGCAAAGGTTGAATTTCACTGGTCATGCCATAAACCATGTAGACTGGATTCTTTCATGTTGTCGTATGGATGTTCCGTCAAATGACATCCTTTCCTAAATTAAAGGCATTCGTATTTTCTGTATAATGCGCCTACGGTAAAAATTTGGTCAACAAATGGGCCATGCGAGCCAATATCAATAAATGAGCCATATAAACCATGCGAGCCAATCATCCAAAAATTGAGACATGTAAGCTATGTGAGCTGACATGTGCTGTGCTTGTATGATTGCGCTAAAGTGCATGTTGGCTGGGCCATGAATGGTTTGTCTCCTTCCGGTAGGTGAGCTTGCACCTTTGTATTTGTCGACTGATGGTCTTCCAAAATAGGAACATTTCGTAGTGTCGAATGAGACCATATTCCAGATTGAAAATGGCTGAAGGTCTCGTGCTCAGAGGAACCATACGGGCCCACACCGACATGGTGACGGCGATCGCCGCCCCAATTGACAACTCCGACATGATCGTGACAACCTCACGTGACAAGTCCATCATCCTTTGGAACCTCACCAATGAGGAAAAAACATACGGCGTGCCACGACGTCGTTTGACTGGCCACTCTCACTTCGTGCAGGACGTCGTTCTCTCATCCGACGGCCAGTCAGCTCTCTCATGTTCCTGGGACGGCGAGCTCCGTCTATGGGATCTGGAAACCGGCGTCTCCGCTCGCCGCTTTGTCGGCCACATAAAGAACGTTCTATCGGTCACTTTCTCGATCGAAAATTATCGGATCATCTCGGCTTCTCGAGATCGTACGATCAAGTTTTGGAACACACTTGGTGAGTGCAAGTACACGATTCAAGAGGGAGATGCTCACACTGAATGGGTTTCTTGTGTTAGATTCAGCCCTAGCACGCTTCAGCCCACCATTGTTTCGGTCTCGTGGGACTGTACGGTCAAAGTGTGGAATTTGATGGTGGTGACTTTCCAAAAGGAGCCGCAGACACATGAGTTGATGATGAGTTCTTATTTTTCCTGCGACCGCCTCCAATGGGAACATTCCTAAGGGTACCACCTTTAGTCCAACGGTTGTAGGACATAGAAATCGGTGACGCTGTTATAGGCTCACGGCCTAGTTGGGAGTACGAAATAGCTCGCGGGGAACTAAACCAAAGAAATATCATGGAGTCGCCACCCGGTGTGAACCGGAAAAATGTGATTTAAGGCCGCACTCACCCCTCGCAAGGGAAGACCTCAAACCGTTGGGTTCGGAATGGTCCCTTACTTATGCCACTTGTAATGATGTGATTTGTGCAATAAACTAACCGAATCTACGCAACATGCTCAAGAAGAACCTATATCTAGTTCATGTTCATAAAGTTAAATCCTATGTCTAAGTTTGCATGCTTGGAAAGTAAGTCCTCATAACACACGACAACATACGGCAATCTCATGAACATATTTCAATTATGTAATGCAAAAAGCGAACAACAACATAAACCTAATGCAAATTCCAAACGCAAAATAAATAACTACTAATGCTTAAAAATAAATAACTAAATCATGCTTATAAAAGAAAATAAATAACATACTAGACTAAATCATGCTTAAAAAAAAAAAATAACATACTAGACTAAATCATGCTTAAAAAAAAAAAATAACATACTAGACTAAATCATGCTCGCATACATGTTTGGATGAAATGAAATACGTGTGTCTCTTAAGTAGTACGTCGCATTGTATCCCGAGTGCAAACCGCACTACCGTCCATTCGGATTCAGCTACGGAATTTACGCCCGGGTTTCCATCCGATATACCACAAAAGAGAACACACATTCCGTTCACCCGGAATTCACATCATGCATCAACAAACGACTCTCATGCGATAATTTATTAAAATAAATAAAATCGAAGAATAGTAAATAAAGAAGGTGCCCTCAGGTCTAACCTCTTTTGTCGTCTCTCGAAAGCGCGTTACACGGCCGTCGGAAGGGTTGATATTCCGTAACTTTCCTGGTTAACTAATCCGACATTTTTCCTCGTTGTTTCGCTATTTGGGCTGTTGTTTTCACTCCGTTTCGCTGTGGTTTTAAGGGTATTTTCTGGTCACTATTTTTTGGTAATTAGGGGACTGTTTTGGCGGTTTTTTTAGGGGTATTTTCTGGGCAGTTTTAAGGGTCTATTTGTGCGACAAACAGGGCAGTGCAGTGGGGGTGTGTGCGTACAGTTTAGGGCAGTACAGTGGGGCTGTTGGAAGTGCTTTAGCGTGAGTGGAGGGCTGAATAGGAAGTGCTTTAGCGTGAGTGGAGGGCTGAATAGGTAATAGGCGTGTGCGTGTGTTGAGGGCTAAATAGGTAATGGGCATGTGCGTGTGTTGTTTGAGTGAGTGATGAAGGGCTTTATTGCGTGATTGGAGGGCTGCAGGTCAGGGGCTTTCATTTTAACGTGTAGTGTGTTGCTTGGCCATTTAGGGTTTTGTTGCTGAAAGTTTATGTGTGTTCTTGAAGGTGGCTTGAAGAATAATGGCGTGTGGAAGGGGTAGATTTGTGCAGGGCTTATGTGTGAGTGGCTTTTTGTGTGATGAGTGATTATGCGTGAATGGCTGCTTGTTGAAGACGTGATGAAGGCAATTTGTTTCGTTTTGTATTTTTTGGGAGTCTGAGCCAGGCGTAGTGTGTTGGTGAAGGGTTCTTTTTATAGGCAAATGGATTGGGGCTTTCCTTGTTTGAGAAGGAGAAAGATTTGTGTAATTAATGATTTTTAATTAGTATTTCACAAGGAAAAATCTTTTAATTAGGGAAGTGATTGATTTTATTTAATTTGCTCTCTTTTGATTAGGGATATGATTTGATTTGTATCTTTTAATTAGGGAATGTAATTTAAGTGAATTAGGAAAGCTTTTGATAGGATTTTATTTGACTTTATTTAATTTTGGTATGTGATTTATTTAATTTGGGAAGGTGATTTGGTTTGATTTCAACATGTGTTTAATGTGTGGATTTTTTAGGGAAGTGATTTAATGGGCTTGTGTTGGGTTTGGTCCAGTTAGTGGGCTTGGTGTTTGTCTTGCGGGGTTTTGGGCTAAGGGTGTGTTTTGAAATGGAGGTCCAACAAGCGAACCCGCATCTACTCCAGCGAATTAAATCCAACAATGTGTAATTCTTTACTCTTCCCTTCCAACGTCCATTTCCCGCGGCTTCCACGATTAAAGAGGTAGTGTCTCCATGCGAGACTCATCATCGAGACTTATATTCAAAAATAAAGTGCCTACAGTCAACCCCACTTTGATGGGACTTGTGCAGTGTGTGACAATGACAATCCTATCAAAGTTTATGCAATGCATTTTTTACTTACCTGGTTCGCCAGCTGCCATCTGACTTGCATGTTGCTTCGAACTGAGTTGATGAGAGGTGGTCCATTCCTGAACCGTTGTTGTGACGTGGTCCATTCTCGAACCGAGTTGATGAGAGATGGTCCATTCCCGAACCGTGCTCCATTCTCGAAGTGCCATTCTCGGCTTGTTCATTCCCGAACCATGTTCCATTCTAGGAGTGACATTCCCGGCTTGTTCATTCTCGAACTGTGCTCCATTCTCGGAGTACCATTCCCGGCTTATTCATTCCCGAACTGTGTTTCCATTGTCGGAGTGACATTCCCGACTTGTTCATTCTCAAACCTTGCTCCATTCTTGGATTGCCATTCGCGACTTGTTCATTCTTGAACTCTGCTCCATTCTCGGCTTGTTCATTCTCGAACCTTGCTCTATTCTCGGATTGCCATTCTCGGCTTGTTCATTCCTGAACTGTGCTCCATTCTCGGATTACCATTCTCGGCTTGTTCATTCTCGAACTCTACTCCATTCTCGGATTTCCCTTCTCGGCTTGTGCATTCTCGAACTCTTCTTCATTCTCGGATTACCATTCTTGGCTTGTTCATTCTCGACTCTGCTCCATTCTCGGATTGCCATTCTCGGCTGGTTCATTCTCGAACCTTGCTCCATTCTCGGATTGCCATTCTCGGCTTAACTGATGCTGATGTATCTCCATACCCGGAGTGTCATACCCGGAAAAACTGATACTGATGCTAATAAGGGCCTCACCCCTAGAGTGCCATACCCGGCAAGACTGATACTGATAATGATGTGGGCCTCGCCCCAGAGTGCCATACCCGGCCAGACTTGATACTGATAATGATGTGGGCCCCGCCCCCAGAGTGCCGTACCTGGCAAGATTGATACTGATAATGTGATGGTTCGTTCTCGAACCATGCTGTGAGGTGGTCCATTCCTGAACCGTAATTGTGTGAGGTGGTCCATTCTCAAACCGTTACTGTGAGTGGTCCATTCCCGAGCCGTTACTGTGATGTGGTCCATTCCCGAACCTTGCTCCATTCTCGGAGTGCCATTCCCGGCTTTGTTCATTCCTGAACCTTGTTCCATTCTTGGAGTGCCATTCTCGGCTTATTCATTCCTGAACCTTGCTCCATTCTTGGAGTACTGATGATGCAGTGGGCCCTCGACCCTGGGACGCATCCTGAAACTGCAACTGATGTGTGGGCCCTCGACCCTGAAACACATCCTAAAAGTAATGATGTAGTGGGTCCTCGACCCTGGGACGCATCCCGGAACTACAACTATTGATGCAGTGGGCCCTCGACCCTGGGACGCATCCCGGAACTGCAACCGACAACGGGGGCCATCGACCTTGGAACGCATCCCAATATCACTGACAATGTGGGCCTCGCCCTCAACCTGATGATGTAGTGGGTCCTCGACCCTGGGACGCATCCCGGAACTATAACTGATGATGCAGTAGGCCCTCGACCCTGGGACGCATCCTGGAACTGCAACCGACAACGGGGGCCCTTGACCTTGGGTAGCATCCCGGAACTACAACTGATGATGCAGTGGGCCATCGACCCTGGGACGCATCCCGAAACTGCAACCGACAACGGGGGCCATCGACCCTGGGATGCATCCCAATACTACTGACAATATGGACCTCGCCCTCAAACTGACACTAATGTGGGCCTCGCCCCTAGACTGACATTGATGTGGGCCTCGCCCCAAACTGATATGGGCCTCGCCCCAAACCGATACTAATGTGGGACTCGCCCCAAACTGAAACTGATGTGGGCTTCGCCCCCAAACTGATACTGATGTGGGCCTCGCTCCAAACTGATATGGCCCCGCCCCAAACTGATACTAATATGGGCCTCACCCCAAACTGATACTGACGTGAGCCTCACCCCAAACTGATATGGGCCTCGCTCCAAACTGATACTGATGTGGGCCTCGCCCCAAACTGATACTGATGTGGGCCTCGCCCCAAACTGATACTGATGTGGGCCTCGCCCCAGATTGATACTGATGTGGGCCTCGCCCCAAACTGATATGGGCCTCGCCCTAAACTGATACTAATGTGGGCCTCGCCCTAAACTGATGCTGACGTGGGCCTCGCCCCAAACTGATATGGACCTCGCCCCAAACTGATACTAATGTGGGCCTCGCCCCAAATTGATACTAACGTGGGTCTCGCCCCAAACTGATGTGGGCCTCGCCCCAAACTGATACTAATGTGGGCCTCGCCCTGGGACTCATCCCTAAAACTGATGCTGATGTGGGCCTTGACCCTGGGATTTATTCCCGAAGACTGCTGATTATGCGGGCTTCATCCCCTGAGATTCATTCCCGAAAACTGCTGGTAATGCGGCCTTCGCCCCCTGGAATCATTCCCAAAAACTACTGGTAATGCGGGCCTCGACCCTGGGATTCATTCCCGAAACTGATGATGCTATGTTGCTGTTTCTGGTTGGCTTGCATTTACCGCTTTCTCATTTTGTTTAAAACCTGTGAACAAAAACAAGACAAAAATTGCCTGTATATGACGTGTATGCATGCATGCATGAATGTGTTTCCTATTCCGATGGGTTAGGTCTTCCTTGTGCTCTTCGGTGCTTCTTGCCTACAAAAGTCTTTGGTCGCCCCATGGGTCTGCTTGCAATTTCCTTCTGCTAGTTCTCTTCTGGTGATTGGTTGGTTCTCTTTTGTCTCATGGCTCAAGATCTCATTGTTTCCCTTATTTGCGGGGTGGTAGACTGGTCGCCCCCAGTCTTGATTTAGCTTTCGGCTCTTCGCTGCTTGTAATAGGTCAAGGTGAACCACGCGATGTAGCATTCCATATCATCATACTATATCACATTCTACGAAATAGTCCCAATAGTTACACATATTATTGCCCTCAAAGAATGCTTAATAATGAAACCAGAGAACCTTCAAAACACTCGATGCAACTCGAATCCAAGTCTTTGAATAAATGATCTAAGCCAGACTTAAAGTGTGTGTGTGCAAATGTTCCTTTGCAGATTCATCCCCAGGTGAGCCAACTCAATGATTTCGTCAAAAAATTGGGATCGATGGGTCAAACCAACCTAGATGTCTCAATTATGCCTGCAGTTGCTTTTCTGTGCTCGATGTGGTATGGTTTTCTTTCTCTTTTGTCTATTTCTTTTCTTCTTTTCATTTTGAACTTCTTCTTTTTTTCCTTTTTCTCTTTTTTCTTCTCTTTTTTTCTCCAACACACCTACCTTTTAAGGTAGCATTTCTCCTTATGGTGGTCCTAATACTCGCCCATAGGTAGCTTCACGCTTATCGGTTATAGGTGGTTCAATTCTTTTCTTTAGAGACTTTTCTTTCATTTTCAATCATACGACACATCATAACATAAGTAAATCAAGATAGACATCTAAGCAAATGGTCATTCACCGACCTACAATTTCTTCATCTAGTCACATTGCCAACTACTCAGGTTTTCTCCACTAAGAACCTATAGTGAAGTGCTTACGAGTCTAACATAGATCAATCATTCAAAGTATCAGATAAAAGCACATCAAGAGTTTATCGTTTCTAAGATTTCTCCCTAAAGCAAACGATTTCATCATTGGACTTATGTCTAACTATCAAGGATTAAAAACAAACAACAATTTTTTTTTTCTTTTTTTTTCTTTTTTTTTTTTTTTCTTTTTTTTCTTTTTTTTTTTGGCCCACCATGGTCTTTCTATCCTTGCCGTAAAGTTTTCTGTTCCTCGGTTTCCTTTTCCCCAATATCCATGTTTGCTAAACTCTTCTTTGACAAGTCTTCTTTTTCCTAACCCAACGAATATCTTTGATGGCTTTTAAGACACATGGTTAACATGATGCGTGTATGCATGAGATGCATGAGATGCAAGTGGTTGTCAAAAGCATAAATGGGAAACTTCTATAGGATATATGACCATGGTTCACATACGGGTTTATAGGAGTGTAGACAAAGGCTCTCGCTTACGAAGGATTGCCCACAACTAGGACTCCCCACTTAAGGGTTCGAGCGACCAAGTGAGCGCATCTTTTTTATACCTTAAGGTACGTGCCAACGAGTTATGGTGCGTGACTGACTGTCAAATGGATTTCCCATTGTAGATTCCCCAGAGGGAGGGTGAAGCTAACTCTCTTAAATACCCAAGCCACTTAGGCTCTTATCGTCTTGGTGACAGGAATAAACAACGAGTCCTCCAAATTAGTATGTCACAATGAGCTACGGGTAATGATTATCTAGGTGCCTTCACAACTTTTCCTTATAGAAAGGTAGTGAATGAATGAAGACACCAAACCATCACCTAGCCTTAAAAATGCCTTTGATTAAACCCCTTCAACCCACTATAGACGCGGTTAACTAAAGCACAAATCACAATCACTACAAGACATTATTTCGGGGCCGATTCTCTATCCCCAGTAGAGTCGCCAGACTGTAGGACATAGAAATCGGCGACGCTGTTCTAGGCTCGCAGCCTAGTTGGGAGTACGGAATAGTTCACGGGGAACTAAACCAGAGACATAACATGGATTCGCCACCCGGTGTGAACCAGGAAAATGTGATTTAAGGCCGCACTCACCCCTCGCAAGGGAAGACCTCAAACCGTTGGGTTCGGAATGGTCCCTTACTTATGCCACTTGTAATGATGTGATTTGTGCAATAAACTAACCGAATCTACGCAACATGCTCAAGAACAACCTATATCCAGTTCATGTTCATAAAGATAAATCATATGTCTAAGTTTGCATGCTTGGAGTAAGTCCTCATAACACACGACAACACACGGAAATCTCATGAACATATTTCAATTATGTAATGCGAAAAGCGAACAACAACATAAACCTAATGCAAATTCCAAATGCAAAACAAATAACTACTCATGCTTAAAAATAAATAACTAAATCATGCTTAAAAAAGAAAATAAATAACATACTAGACTAAATCATGCTTAAAAAAGAAAATAAATAACATACTAGACTAAATCATGCTTAAAAAAAATAAATAACATACTAGACTAAATCATGCTCGCATACATGTTTGGATGAAACGAAATATGTGTGTCTCTTAAGTAGTATATCGCATTGTATCCCGAGTGCAAACCGCACTACCGTCCATTCGGATTCGGCTACGGAATTTACGTCCGGGTTTCCATCCGATATACCACAAAAGAGAACACGCATTCCGTTCACCCGAAATTCACATCATGCATCAACAAAAGACTCTCATGCGATAATATATTAAAATAAATAAAAAATGAAGAATAATAAATAAAGAAGGTGCCCTCAGGTCTAACCTCTTTTGTCGTCTCTCGAAAGCGCGTTACACGGCCGTCAGAAGGGTTGATATTCCGCAACTTTCCTGGTTCACTAATCCAATATTTTTCCTCGCTGTTTGGGCTGCCGTTTTCACTTCGTTTCGCTGTGGTTTTAAGGGCATTTTCTGGTCACTATTTTTTGGTAATTAGGGAACTGTTTTGGCGGTTTTTTGGGGGGTATTTTCTGGGCAATTTTAAGGGTCTATTTGTGCGGCAAACTGGGCAGTGCAATGGGGGTGTGTGCGTGCAGTTTGGGGTAGTGCAGTGGGGCTGTTTGGAAGTGCTTTAGCGTGAGTGGAGGGCTGAATAGGAAGTGCTTTAGCATGAGTGGAGGGCTGAATAGGTAATAAGCGTGTGCGTGTGTTGAGGGCTAAATAGGTAATGGGCATGTGCATGTATTGTTTGAGTGAGTGATGAAAGGCTTTATTGCATGATTGGAGGGCTGCAGGTCAGAGGATTTCGTTTGGCGTGTAGTGTGTTGCTTGGCCGTTTAGGGTTTTGTTGCTGAAAGTTTATGTGTGTGCTTGAAGGTGGCGTGAAGAATAATGGCGTGTGGAAGGGGTAGATTTGTGCAGGGCTTGTGCGTGAGTGGCTTTTTGTGTGATGAGTGATTATGCGTGAAGGGCTGCTTGTTGAAGACGTGATGAAGGCAATTTGTTTCGTTTTGTATTTTTTGGGAGTCTGAGCCAGGGGTAGTGTATTGGTGAAGGGTTCTTTTTATAGGCAAAGGGATGAGGGCTTTCCTTGTTTGAGAAGGAGAAGGATTTGTGTAATTAATGGGATATCTTTTAATTAGCATTTCACAAGGAAAAATCTTTTAATTAGGGAAGTGATTTGATTTTATTTAATTTGTTCTCTTTTGATTAGGGATATGATTTGATTTGTATCTTTTAATTAGGGAATGTAATTTAAGTGAATTAGGAAAGCTTTTGATGGGATTTTATTTAATTTTGGTATGTGATTTATTTAATTTGGGAAGGTGATTTGGTTTGATTTCAACATGTGTTTAATGTGTGGATTTTTTAGGGAAGTGATTTAATGGGCTTGTGTTGGGTTTGGTCCATTTAGTGGGCTTGGTGTGTGTCTTGCGGGGTTTTAGGCTAAGGGTATGTTTTAAAACGGAGGTCCAACAAGCGAACCCGCATCTACTCCATCGAATTAAATCCAACAATGTGTCAATTCTTGACTCTTCCCTTCCAACGTCCGTTTCCCGCGGCTTCCACGATTAAAGAGGTAGTGTCTCCATGCGAGACTCATCATCGGGACTTATATGCAAAAATACAGTGCCTACAACGGTGACAGCAAGTCTTATAGAAGTATATGAATGGAATGTCTTTTGTAAATGGTGATTTTGACTTCTATCAAGGTATCCGAAAGGCCGTGAATAGTCGTCCTGATGATAAATATGTTCCTTATCGCAAGGGTCTTGGTGTCGTTTGCAAAAAATAAGGTGGTTTTGGAGAAGGTGATTTTGTTGTGACTTCTTATTCGTGCTCCACTTTTGTGGGACCCATGATGGCGCGTGGACTTCTTAGAATGTTGATCAACTCGCAAGGATTTATGTTAGATTCGACAGAAGGTTGCGTGTAGAATGGCGTGTGGTAGCTTATACATGTGGTACTCAATTACCGTGTGGTTCCCGGTCTTCTTTTTCGGGTTTTGGCAGCCTGCTTGCAATGAGCGTTGTGGGTTTGGTTTTGTCTTTAGCTCCTATTATGCTTCTCCTTGATTGGACGACTTTGCAATATTCTTTGGAGCCTACGTTTTTTTTTTCTTGTTCTAATGGGCCTTATTTTTTTTTATGGATCATTCTTCACCTCTTGCACTTCATGGCCATGGATTCACTGAATTTTTTTTTTTAGCAAGTGTAGACTGGGTATTCCTCACGCGCATGGAAAATTCGGATGTGTCTAGCCTGATTTTTGGTTGAGTGGAGACATAAAATCATGGGCATGCGATAGGACATGTTCCACGCCACCTGATATTGTTCAGTCGAAAGGTTCATAGACCTGGTGAAGGTCAATAGAACCACGGTAGACTGGACCCGAGGAGTGTCCATGAAGCTATTATCTTCTGAACCTAATGGAGGTCAATGAGAGTCCACTCTACTGAATCCGATGAGAATCCACGAGTTTATGACCGAATGGACCTGGCAATGTCGACCAGGATGTCCACGCCAAATCTTCATTCGAGTACTGTCGACTGGGACATCCTCCCTATGCAAGTACATTGCTCCATCATATGAGGTGAATGGTAGGAAAACTAGTTCCATTGAAGGGACGCGCTTTGTTCCTTACGTAGGACCATGAGACCATGGTCGAATGAAGTCTAGAATTGATGATACTCTATTCATGTAATCTTTCATGTCACCTGGAGGAAATGGAAATCCTCTCATGTCGTTTGAAGAATATGACACCGTTTACATATCGTATGAGGGAGATTGAGGTTTATCCATGTCATCTAGAGTAAATGGTAACCTCCCAAGTAGACTTCGAATAGATGTCAATCATAAAGAATGCTTTTTGGTTGATTGTTTATGCTGGGGATTATGAGGGTATTCTCTTGTCGACTGGTGAAAGTGTGTAGAATGATCCAGGTAGTCTGGCACCGGGTAGGCTAGAGAGAATCACTCTTTCGAACTCTTGTATTTACTTTCGCATGGATGAGGTGACTTGTTGTGATCGGTCGGCTGGAGAATCATGGTGGCTTTTCTGGTGATTAAGTGGATGGTCGTTTGATGGTGGATTTCCACTTGCCATATTCTTGAATGCTCCTAATTGATTGGATCAGATGATAGGATTGTTGGGGTGACCCGTAGCCTCGAGCCTTTGGGAGGTTGAATAAATGTGCTCCAATGTTGGTAATTATTCTTGGAGGATGACTAATTAAGTGATCATGAGATCTGGTGTTTGCTCATTGCATGACGCCAGGGGTGTTTGGTAGGATCGTAGAAGGAGATATCTTTGCTTGCTATGAATCGCTAGGGCCCCACGGTGGGCGCCAAACTGTAAACGCTGATTTTCGCTTGAGGTCTACAATCGAGATTTCGTGAGGGGGCACTGGCGATCCTGCAAAACAAAGAAGGTAAGGTGAACATGGAGGGTCTATCCACCGGTGCGGTGGATGCCGTAGGCACTCCGACGCCCAAGTCAGTAATGGAAATAAAGGAAGTTATAAAAGTCGAAGGAGAAAGAGCAAGGTCAGATGTTACCTTGATCCCCGTAGACTGCCGTGAGGGCGGTAGGTGGGTGGTGATGAAAGCAATGGAGAGAGTGTCGTTCAGAAATGGGTAGGAGTTCTTCAGGTTCCCTCTCTTTCCCTTAAGGAGCCTCCTTTCTTATATATCTATCTGGGGGTGTGCGCTTGATTACTTGTCCGTTGAGTCTTGGTAACGGTCGACTTTATGAGGGGTATTCACTGCATTTGCCCGTTGTAGGCTGGAACGGCTGAGTGGTGTTTATAAGCTTGGGCGTTACGTGGACTGGCGTGGGGTGAGCCTTGATTATGGTATACGTGTGTGATATTTTATTGGGCCTAGGTTTGTGGGTCTTTGGGCCTTTATATACATCAAACCTTGGGGGTTCCTTCAGTGCGAATCTGTGATGGTAATTTGGGCTTGGATCCATGCTAGGGGTCTAATATTGTGCCCGAAGTAAAAGGTCGAAATTGCCCTTGGACCAAATTTGGCCCGTACATAGGCGGTCTTGATAATATCATGTTCAATGTGTACCAATGCGTGATTTTTGTAAAAAAAAAAATACTTTGAGAATCTATTGAGAAGAAATATAAAACAGAAGATGTCGGAAAAAAAAAAAAAATTATCATGAGTAAGTTCCTAGATTACAATTTAATGATAGATTTAATGATGGTAATGTCTCGGGTGAGTGAACTACAGTTGATTATTCACGAAATCATGGATGAAGGAATGAAATTATGTGAAATGTTTTAAGTTGCTACAATCATTGACAGGTTTAAATTTATTGTTATTCAATTGATGTTATTATTGTATTTTATTAAATCCGAACTTAAATAAATAAATTTAAAATTATAGAGGACTTTTCAAAATTCCGATCATTTGCCCACCTTAATAAGAATCGACAATGGAGGACGAAATATTCATTTGACGCAGACTTTTGAACTGAAGAGAGATTTTCCCGTTTGAATATTATCATGTTAATTTATTATTATTATTATTTTTTAAATTCTTTTGTTATGGAAAATTATGATGATATAAAAGTATTTTTAGGCTCGGTTGATGGGCATTGGATTAAATATTACTGGGCAACAGATTAAAAATTACTACAATATCGAAGATATCCCTTGAAAATTTAGTAATAAAAAACCTAAAAAATTTTCATATCAAGTGTGCGGCATAGCGCAACAGTGTAGCTATTAAATTGAGTGTTTATTTCGTTTTAAAATGATTTTTTAAGTGAATTTTTTTTTTTATGAAAATCATTTTCCAAAAATGAAAGTATTTTCGGTGTTTAGCAATAGCTTGAAAATAATTTCCGGAAAATATTTTCAAATATTTAGCGCGTATAATATTTTTTTAAATTTTTTGTTTTTATAAGTGAATAGGGATGGCAAAAAGATGTGTCATTCCGGATTCGCATAGACCCATAAGACTTGGGTGTATAAATAACTGGTTTGAAATTAATATTTCTGGATCCTAGTGGAGGAATTCCGAACCCGGTTCTAGATCATGCGGGTTTAAAATTTTGGGACCCAAGTACAGAATTAATAAATTTTATACAAATAAAATCTAAATTTTTTTTAAAAAATCCAGATTTCTAGATGAAGTTTGATTATACTTGAATCCGAATCCACGCTGGTCCAAAATTCAGAGAGCCGAATCCATAATTTTATTGATTTTATACAAATATGATTGAAAAAAATATAAAAATCAGAATTTTCAAATCCAGTCCCCGCTATACCTGAATCCAGATTTGGGTATTTTTTCGTGATTTGGATACAAAAGCGGATCCTCTAGGTGCGGATTTTACCATCCCTAGAAGTGAGTTATGAAAACTTTAGAGGAGAGAGAATTTTGTAAAATGACTTACAAATTTATATTATGTAGGCAAATTTTCAGAAAATAACTAAACTTTTCATTTATTGGAAAATATTTTTTATTGACCAAATTTCTCGTAAGTGTCCCAGACAGGCAAACACCATAAAATTAGGAAACCTTTTCCGAAAATCATTTTACGGCAAAATAGACGCTGAGTGAAAAATAGGCAAACTATTCAAACCATTTTATGGATAATCAATATATTTTTGCTTATTGATCTCATGATATAAATTATACATTCAAGAATACAGAACTTCAGAGATAAATTTTATAGTGATAAGCCGTAAACTTTTCTTCAGCTCAGGTCACCTCTACTAGGCATCTCCTTCGAAGAAATCGGGTTTACAGACTCTGGACTAAGAACAATGTAGAAATCTATCAATCTGACTCTACATTTCTTCTGTATTCTTCTTGTTAATTCTGCAAAAGTTTTCTCAACAGCGTGCAACCAACAAAAAATTTTAACAGCAATGGTACATGATAGCAGCTTTATTCACTTTTAAAAAAGCTCTTTTATTCAGCAAGTTCTTGTCTCCTCTTCTGAAAAAATGTACCACTTTCTCTGGTTTTTGATTCTACGATACTTCTCTTGTGTTTTGTTTTAGTGTGTACGGGAGTTTCCATAGATGTTGAACTCCTCAAGGGTGGTTGAGGATTACCAGCTTCCTTAGATGCATCCACAATCTTATTTACCATTTCCAGCACTTCACTCATCTTTGGGCGTGACTTTTCATTTTTTACCAAGCATCGGCTGGCTACAGTAGCAAGCTTGCTGACCAACCGAAGGGGATATTTACCTTCAAGCCTGGGATCAACTATTTGTCGGAATTGTTTTGCATCTGATACATAAGGCTTTATCCATTCCAATAGCTTCTGCTCATTCTTTGGACGGTTTCGATCTACAGGACGCCTACCTGTTATGAGTTCATAAAGAAATACCCCATAGCTCCATACATCACTCCTGGCAGCAAGGCGACCAGTCTTGACATATTCAGGAGCTACATATCCCATTGTACCTACAACCTGATGAGATACATATTTCAGCAAACAATACCAGCTGTTTAAGCATCCGAGTTGCCCAAATTTTGGAAGATTTTGCAGGTAAAACGATAAAAATATGCTTCTTCTTGTTTTTTTTTTTTTATGAGTTCAGTTGCATGCAAATCTTGTTTTACATTAAGATGAAGTGGTCTAAATAACTTTTTAGTGATAGATATCAAATAAGAAAAATCATGATGCATGGACATACAGCTGTCGAAACATGGGTGAACCCATCTGAAGGGCCCAATCTAGCCAATCCAAAATCTGATAGCTTGGCATTCCATTGCTCATCCAGAAGAATATTTGAAGACTTGAAATCTCTGACGATGATCTACAATACCGTATAAACACAAAAGAATTAAAAAGCAAATACCATGCAAGATTGCCAGGGTGCAGATATGCTGCAGTTGCATTAATGTCTTAATATTCCATTAAGTGCATCAGCAGGAATGCGCAAACAAATCTTGAACATGTTGAGATAGATAACTAAAAGCAGAATACCTGAAAATCCATTGCTTCATGTAGGTATGCCAAACCACGAGCAGCATCTTGAGCTATTTTCACTCTCATGGCCCATGTAAGAGTTGTTTCTGATTTAGAGGATAAATGTTGATCTACACTACCGTTATGCATAAATTCATATACCAGAAGCCGCTGGATTCCTCTTTCATCATCATCAGCACAGTATCCCACAAGTTTTACAAGGTTTTGATGCTCGACAACTCCAAGGAAATTCGCCTCTGTCACCCATTCCTTATGCCCCTGCAAACAAACAGGTAAGATCCCAAAATCATAGTCAAATGATTTTCATTTAACAAGAGCATCATTTTTGACAAGTACCAAACATATGTTATAAGCTTAAAATAATTTTTGTCTGAATTAAATGTGGAATTGCATGTATTATAACCAATTACAAAAAAACAAGTTGGAGAAGAGAAGAAAGAGAGATCACGCTGAGACATTACAAGAAACAGTAACTATTAACAAACTTTAATGCGTTATCACCACATGGATATTTTAGTGAAAGTTGGGATTTTTAAAATGTCTGCACAAATTAAAATGACAACCGGAAAGAATTAATGACAGCTCAAAATTCTAAAAGTGATAAAAGAGCCTTGCCTGTATCCCTCTTCTACCAAGTTGTTTTACCGCAACTTCAACCATTTGAGAAGGATACTCTGAATTCTGGATCAACCCCTTATAAACACAACCAAACCCACCTTCTCCAATCACAACAGAGCGGTTAAAATTCTTTGTGATTGTCTTCAGCTCATCCAGCGTGAACACTCTAAGATTACTAGGTCTCTGAGACATAATAGGATTCGAGGGCCTTGCCATGGATTCCGTGTTGAAACCAGACCCAATTCTCCCTACTTCATTGTCAGTAAAAGTAGAGTATAAGGACTGAATTGTAACTACTGACTTTCGAGCCTTCGGTGGTTCATCTTTCTTGTCCCTATTAATGAATGGTAAGCACTTCATAGCTCCCAACTAATCACACACAAAAATTTCCTAACTGCAGATCATATCCAAATGAAAAAAAAAAATTGTGAAAAATCTTGACCTAAAGCAGTCAAAGCAAAGAATCTCGGCAGGCAAAATAAATAAGCGTATAAAGTGACTTGTTAGTATAGTAAGATTGAAAATACATTCAATCAGATTCAAAATGTATTTCAATAAGCTCCAAATTTCCCATATTCAGGCATTTAAAATCATAACCATAATCAACAATCCACTCATAATTATACACAAATTCACAAAATTATTTTTACCTTTTTCAGCAAACCCAGTTTAAAAAAATTGCTTTGAACGATCAGAAGTCACGCAAATGAAACTAAGAAACTGAAATGTTGTTTTCTTTTCCTTCTGTTTGATATTCTTGTCAGCTGAGTATGCAGAAACTTGCAGAGATTTGAGGGAAATGAAAGTCCTTGAAGAGCAAGAGCAATTTAGGATGTGAAATGAAAGTGCAGTCCAAACACGGCAGCTCAAACAGAAAGTCAGCTTGTCAAATAAAACATCTGCACCGCATTAAATATATACAGTTACGTACAAGGTTGTTAAAATCTTTTTTTATCTAAAATTATTGGAGGGTTCGGAAAATCAAATAGTAAGATTTTATTAATTATTTAATTTAATCACATTTAAAATATGGAATAAGATCATACACAAAGTTTCAATGATCAAGAATTTACAAACAAGTTCACATAACAAATGTATCAAAACTCCAAGCAAAACAAACATGTTAACAACAAATAGTATTCATAATTTAGAATTTTCATTCATATCAAACTCGTGTTTCCAACTAATATTAGACCTATTTCTTGGGAGATTTTTTTCTTGAACTTGTTGGAATTTTTTTAAAAAACTTGAAGACATCTATTCAATAATCAATTAATAACAATTCAAGAAAAATTAGAAAAAAAATAAATTAAACAGTACACCAAAAATCTTAATCATTATTAATTTAAATCTAAATATAACACAACATTACACTACTGATTCCACTACTGCTTTAGATAGAATAAATATCAACAGAGCATAGCAAATTAGCAAATTAATCCCATAAAACATTTTTAACTAAACAGTACAGAGTACACCATAAATCCCAACAGAGCAAATTAGCAATTTTCTAAATCCATCAACGGAGGAGGTCGTGATTTTATACCGCACGCAAGCACATGTACGTTCAATTAATATAGTGATAAAATATCGGATATCGCACCCATAGAGACTTATGATTTCTCTTATTAATATTAAAATTAATATACTTAACTATAATTAAATAATTGGTTGAGAATATGAGTGATTAATCTCAAATTAATTGAAAGTAAAAAGAAAAAAGAAAAAATAACAATTTTAGAGATAGACTTTATATGCGAGAAGAACCTAAGGTTGTAACTTCAGCTAAGCATGCACACGACGGTTTCAGACACTTTTCATTCAATTGGGTTGTTAAGAATTATTAACCTAGAATACTAAACTATCTACAAGGCTCTTTCGATGGTTATGTAGAAATATTCAACTTAAATCAATTAACTATATATCTTAATTAATTTAAACTAAATTCATTAAGGTCAAGTTCTAATAGTGACTATGCATATCCCATAGTTATATTTCTATCATGTAGGGAAATTTATTCAAAAGAACTAAATCATGGGCTATTATTCCCATGAGTAACCCAAATTTCCTCTGTCGAGTTCCTAAGGATTTACCAAGACTATTTTATTATTGGCCAGACAAATAAAATATGCATCAAAACACAGAGAATAATAAAAATAAATAACAAACCCAAGAGAATTAAAAGATACAAATTAATTAATAAACATATGTTTGAGATCCATTACAATCATAAATTAATGATTTAGCTACTCATGATATTCAAGAAACACATGCTAATCATTATTACAAAGCAAGAACACATAAGAGATAAAGTAGAGAGTGAAGGAAAGAAAGAACTTTCGTTTGCAGTTTTCGTCTTCAAACTCCGGCACCAGTTGACACAATTGTTCTTGCCTAGCTCTAGGTGTTTTTATATGCTATGGGACTCCAAAATTATATTATGAGACTTTTTTTTAGAGTTTGGGGTAAATTATTGCTTATATAGGAGGTCTATGAGTCTTTCATGATCAAAAATCGAGTTGCATATAAACTAGGGACATGCCTTCCGCATTACGACTCGCGTTGAGTGCGTCGCAACTCTTGTGATTTCTGTCAGCGCGTCCTGACGCGCCAGCATGGCTACTCTCTGGTTAGTTTTTGTTCTTCAGCGCGTCGAGACGCGCTATTCAGCTTAGGGACGCGCTAGTGACTCTGAAATATGACCAGTTTTGCTCCATATTTGTCATTTTCATCCCTTGTTGAATCAGTTACGTCTTGATATTTTTTAACCTATAAAACACACTCGAAACACATCAAATGGCTCATAAACCCGAAATAACATATAAAATATTAAGATGGAGGGCTGTAAATATCTATATATTAGCCCTTATCACACCCTCAAACTTAGTATTTTGCTAGTCCTCAAGCAAAACTAATAAAATAAAATAAACAGACTACATAAATTAACCTAAGCCACTTTTATAGGGATCACGATTGCATTTAGCATATGCAATAAGCCTTTAAACCCCTAGGCAGCTCTCGTGTCTCTTGAGGGTTTACAGCGACGACAACCACAAACGTCATTCAACACACACATGCTATAACGAAAAATAATAAAACACACAAAATATTTATGGTAGTTACACATAATATTGTTCTCAAAGAGTTTCTACCAATGAAATCAAAGAACCTTCAAAGTGCTCAACGCAACTCAATTTCAAGTTCTTGAATAAATCATTGAAGCTATACTCACTATGTGTGTGTGTGAAAAGGTCTGGTCATAGTTCAAATCCTAAGAAAGCTAACTCGATGATTTGATCTCAAAAATTGGGATCCGATGGGTCAAACCAACCTAGATATTGCAAAAGTGCTTTGTATTTGCCTATTAAGCTTGATATCGTATGATTTCTATTTTTCTTTATCTTTTGACTCACCTACCCTTTAAGGTAATATTTTTCTTCATGGTGGTCCTAACACTCACCCATAGGTAGCTTCACGCTTATCAGTTATAGGTGGTTTATCTCTTTTTTCTCAAAGTATTTCTCATATTCTGCTTTTTTCATCATTTTATTCTCAAAAGATTTTTCTTTCTTTTGCTCTAGCCATACCATATATCATAAATAATTACAAAAAGAGACAGATATCTAGGCAAACAGTCATTCATCTTCTAACAACTTTCTCAACTAGTCACTTTGTCAACTACCTCAGTTCTTACTGCTAGAAACCTACCAAACTCATCATTAGACTTATGCTTCACTACATATGACTTAAAAAATTCTCGATTTTTTCTTCTTTTTATGAATAAATAAATTTTAAAATTTTAAATAAATAGCAGGACTAACATTACAGTGCACACACCTCAAACTTCAAATATGCATTGTCCTCAATGAAAGATAAACGTAAAGAGAAATAATGAGGAACAACGCTACCGTGCATGGAGTTGATCAGTCTCCTACTGGTCACACTTTAGTTGTGCAGGTTGTGCTAGTACATGAATAGATACACATGTAAACTATTAAATACGCAAATAGCACACAAAACTAAACTAAACTAAAATTAAAGTAAAAACAACCAAAATAAAAACGTGAGTTGCCTCCCCGCTAGCGCTAAGTTTAACGTCGTTAGTCAGATGTCTCTAAATATATTCCTTCAATGAGGCTTCATTATGGCTTTGGAAGTCCTAGATATGACAGTTTCATGGGCATTACTCTTCAACCTCCCCTTCCAACAATGAGATGGCAAATAAAGATCTTTTCCACTTTGTGCTTCTGCCATCTTCTTCAACCTTTTCACTTTATGGCGTATTGAATGGAAGAATATATTGTCATGAGGTCTTGTAGGATGCTTGACTTTGAATGGTTGTGACATTCTTTCAAGCTTATGGGCAATATCAATGATGATAGCTTTCCCATGTTGCGATGTGTCTTCTTCTGTCAAGAGATTTTCAATAGTCTCACATAGCTACTCTTGCCTAACTCATAGTTTCACCACTCCCCCATAGATTCACTTTCAAATTTCTTCGTTTAGTTCTTCATCAAATATTTGCGTGATGCACTCATCCTTTAATTCCTTATGGTTGACTGAGATGGCGCTGCATAATTCTTTTCCTGCCCTCATAGGTTTTTTGTCTGTGTTACTTGAGCAAGCTCCTTAAGGCCTTTGACTTTGATTAATCACAAGCTGTCTAATTTGACTCTAAAATATGGCATCGTACTTGGCTTCTTACTTCTTGAAAATGTCTATTGGTAGTTCCTTCAATTATGTCTTCTGCTCGTACCCTTGATTGTTCTGCCATCTAGAGTTGTAGCTATCTGAGTAGAAGATGTGAACTTATTTGTTGTAGTTGTTAACATACTTAACAGACTCGTCATGTGAAGCGTATGGCTCTCCATTCTATATTCCCTCATATCCTATACTTGTAGCTCTAGTATTGTTCACAGTCTATTTATTGAAGATCTCTAGACATTTGTATATTTGGCCTAGCATGGCAGTAATAGCTGTGTTTAGCTTTAACCCGTGGACTTCTGCCGCTCGCTGTTGAATACTCATTTCAGTTAGCCATAAGGAGATGTTGTTAGCCATCTCATCTAGTAGATCTCTTACGACATTCTCATCTTTGGCCATTAGCGCACCTCTAGCCGATGCATCTATTGTAGTCTTCATCATTCTATTAAGCCCATTATGGAAGGTCGGGACCTGCAGTCATTTCACAAGGTCGTGATATTGGCACTTATATATCAGGTCTTTATATTTCTCCCACGCCTCATATAGGGACTCTGATCATACTTTGTGAATGACATGATGTCATTATGCAACTTTGTTTTTCTAGTGGGAGAGAAATACTTGGCGAGGAACTTGATGGCCAAGTCTGTCCATGTAGTGATAGATCCTGCTGGCAGTGACTGGAGTCATCATTTCGCCATATCTTTCAATGAATATGAAAAAACTCACAGGAGAACTGCTTTTTTTGCCCCTCTGTTGAAGTTGAAAGTACTGCAAATCTCCAAGAAATTACGCATGTGGGCATTAGTATCATCATTCGGGCCACCCCCAAATCGCACTGATTGTTGTATCATTTGGATACAGAACTTGATGTTGCATGTGTTAGCCTGAAGGTATGGTAGGATGATACGAGATATTAGTCCATCAATGATCATTATCATCTTATCCCGAATTAGGATTGGCATTATTTCCCTTGATGATTCAGGCTGATTTTAGTTCATGATGCCTGAAATCAAGAAAAAAAATAAAATAAATGAAGAAATGAAGAAATGATATTTAGCTAAGCAAGTAGAATGTATATTAATAATGAAAAATAAAATAAGTCACCAGCAACAGTGCCAAAAAATTGATCGCGATTTATACCGCACACAAACGCACATATCGCTCAAGTAATATAATGACAAATTATCAGATATCGTACCCACAATGACTTATTATTCGTATTAATATTAAAACTAACGTACTTAACTAGAATTAAACAATTGTCTAAGAAAATGAGTGATTAAACTCAAATGAATTGAATGTAAATAAAGAGAAAATAATAATTTTGGAGATAGACTTTATATGCGAGAAGAACCTAGGGTTGTAACTTCATCTAAGCACGCACGTTATGGTTTCCGACACTTTTCATTCAATTAGGTTGTTATAAATTATTAACTTAGATTATTAAACTATCTATAAGCCTCTTTCGATGATTAAGTAGAAATATTCAACTTAAACCAATTAACTATATGCCTATGTTAATTAATTTAAACCAAATTCATTAAGGTCATGTTCTAATAGTGGCTACGCATGCCCTACAGGTATATTTCTATCATGTAGGAAAATCTATTTAAAAGAACTAGATCATGGGCTATTATTCCCACGACTAACCCAAATTCCTTTCATTGAGTTCCTAAGGATTTACAAAGACTATTCTATTGTTAGCCAGACAAATAAAATATGCATCATAGCACAGAGAATAATAAATAATAAATAACAAACCCAATAGAATAAATAATGCAAATTAATTAATAAACATATGTTTGAGATCCACTACAACCCTAGATTAATGATTTACCTACTCATGATATCAAGAAATAGATGCAAATCATTATTACAAAGAAAGAACACATAAGATATAAAGTAGAGAATGAAAGCAAGAAAGAACTCTTGCTTACAATCTTCATCTTCAAACTCTGGCACTAGTTGACGCACTTATTCTTGCTTTACTCTAGGTATTCTTCTATATTATTGGACTCCAAAATTATGTTTGAGTTTTTTTTTTAGGTTTTGGGATGAATTATTGCTTATATATGAGGTTTGGGGGCTTTTCTGATCAAAAATTGAGTTCTGAACGAACAAAAGACGCACATTCTGTGTTACGACGCGCGTTGAGTACGTCGTGACTTTTGTGATTTTCATCGGCGTATTATGACAAGCCAACATGGCTGCTCTCTGGTTTGTTTTTGTTCTTCGGCGCGTCTCAATGCGCTGTTCAGCATCCGGACGCACTGATGACTTTGAAATATGGCTCGTTTTGCTCTATATTTTGTCATTTTCATCGCTTGTTGAATCCGTTACATCTTGATATTATTTTAACCTGTAAAATACATACAAAACACATCAAAGTACTCATAAAACCTGAAATAACACACAAAATATGAAGATAGAGGGCGGTAAATACATGTATATTAGCCACTCATCAAAAGGCTATTGATTTAATCCTTCAACATTTTTATAAATCACAACATATCAAATTAGCAAAAGATGAAGGGGATGAAACTAACCTTGGAAACAGAGCAGACAACGAAGGCTTTCACTACTGCGACAATGAATAAGAGCTACGACGAAACGGTCTAGAGTTTTGATTGGTTTAAGGAATCTACGAAGGGGGCTGGGGTTTCGTTTGGTTTGGGGAATCGAAGAAAGGGGTTAGGGTTTGCTATAGTATTTTGGCTTCTGAAATCAATGAAAGGGCTACGGGTTTCTTTTTGATGTTGAACTGTAAAAGCATTCAAAGAGAAGCCTTTAAAAGGCTGATCAAAACAACGACGTTTTAATTTTATCCTCTGAAAATCGTGATTTTACCTGATTTTCCCTAATTTGTGATTTTTTTCCTTTTTAACAAGATTAATGTGCAATTCTACAATTTAAATCGCGTTTTTAACAACAGTGGTTACATACAATAATGATAAGTATACTACAAAAGACTGTCAAAATAATCACTAAAATATATTAACAGACTACTTAATAGTTTTGATTATTAAAAAATGAGAATGAATTAGGCATTTGGTTTGGATATAAAGCCAAGTCTCATGCGATCCAAGATAATAAAGCTCATTTTAAGTGTCCAAAGATACATAGTTTATTTTTGATGGGCCTATTATAAGGTCAAGAGTCAAGAAGATCAAATAAGTAATGAAAAGATATGTCTAAAGAGTTATGACTGAATATTTTAGGGGTTTGCATACTCAATTGGAACATCGGGTCAATCCGTGCAGGTTGGGTGCAGTTTGGGTTGGGTTGGGTTGGGTTGGGTTTGGCCAACCTACGCAAGTAGTGGGTTGACATGGGCATGAGAATTTTCAAATCGCGATCCGCGACCCGCGATCCATATATTTATTATTATTTAATTTATATGATATTTTTAATTTTTTTATTCAATTTTATATTTTAATTCTTTCCCTTTCTTATAAATGTATTTATTATTTTAATTGTACATTATTGGAGTTTTAACTATGTTTTTTTCAAAAAAAAAAACTAATAATATATTCAATCCACACAAACCCAACGTGTAGGTCAACTTGCGTGGGTCGGAAAAATCTCAACCCGCACTATTTGTGGGTTGAGTTAGTTAGGGAGTTAGGCTTGTAAGAGCTTTACTTGGGCTTGAAGTATGGTTAGTTAGGACCATTACTTGGGCTTGAAGTAACTTTGGGCGTGTCAGGTTTTGGGTGTGTGGGGTCTTTTAGTTTCCTTAATGTTTTGGGTTTAGTTTAAGTCATCTTTTTAAGTTTAGGATCATGATTTTCTTTCTATTTAAAGTAATTTAGTTAGAACTTTTGTTGAATTTGATTCTCAAACATGTTCTTGAGACTTTGTCAGGCTCCTTAAAATAGATTCGCCATCGATCACAGTGAGAACTTATATCCATAACTTATTACCACACTACAATCAAACAACTATATATAAACCTTTCTAGGTTTAGTGATTTTTCGGATGTGGGAAAAGTTCATTTTTCTTCTCAATTGGTGTACTTTATGAGAGAAATTCTCATTCACCCGACCATTATTTTGAGCATATCAATATATCATTTCAAAACACTAACATAATGGAATCCAAATTGCTCATGATCTCTCCATTCCTATAAATGGATCCCACTTAAAATGGATCAGCTAGTATACTAGGGGTATGGGTAAGTGTGGCAATGGGTTACAGACAAGTAATATTTTGGCCCGGGCTCGGGAAACGCCCGGCCCGGCCTGACTCGGGCCCGGGCTCGGGTCGGGCTTTATCCTGCCCGATTTTTTAATAATAATATATATATATATATATATATATATATATATAATATTTTTAAAGCCCGCGCTTATTGTGTTGAGCCCGAATAGAGCCCGGGCCCAGGACTAAGCCGGGCCTCATATTCTAGGGCCCGGCCCGAGATTTTTTGATCCCGGACAGGCCGGATCGGGTCCGGACTTTTTTTCCATCCTTAGTATGGGTGCTGGGTTTAATCTCATCCTTTGCATGAATCCAAAGGCCAGGTTTAAACCCAGTATTTTAAAAGATTAAAAAAATCTAAAAATCTAATTACCTAAATATCCGGTAACATTAAATTTTAGATATTAAATATGAAAATTTGGGACATTGAATATGAAAATATAGGTATTAGATATGAATTTTTTCTTTTCCTTACAGACAAAAGATTTGACATTCTATTTGACATTGATTTGATATTGACTGAGTCCCATTTGGATTTTTAGCATTAAACTGAAATTTTAGACATTAAACATTAAAATTTGGCAATAAACATGTAAAATCGGCGAACTTGAAAATTATTAACATTAACTTGAAGTTTTGATCATTAAACATGAAAATTTACTATACACATGATTTAACACTGATTTGATAAATTCATTTTATTAATTTTTAAATAATTTTTTATTCTATTTTATTAATATTATATTATATTAATAATATTATATTAATATAATATTATATTTTCACTAATCGATACAAATTTCTAATTGGTGTGGGTTACTTAAATTGCACACGAGGAAAAATTATATTATGTGGGACCCAGCTGTTGTGAGAGAAATGATATATACATCCGAAATATGATATACTATCTCGCACAGGAGATGCCCTGAGACATTGTGTCTCCAAAAATTGGTGCCCCCAGCACCGGTACCCACAGTAGCATAGTCATGCATGCCCCACTTAAAATTGTGATTCAAAATAACAAACAATATTAATACTAATACAGTAACAGTATGAATAAACTATGCATATTTTCTTTGTTCAAAGCCAGAGTCAGAGCGAGAGAAAGGGATGAGAGCGTTAAAAAGTCCTCTTTCTTTCTTTCGTCAGCATTACCAGCTGACCTTTCTCGAACAATTTAACAATTAAATGTAATGCAAGTCAATGTGGTCTTTCGGAGTAATTTTCAAACAATTAAAGGGAAATTTTCTGCAAATTACGTGATAAATGTTGTAAGTATATGAATCAGCAACAAAAATATATTTAGTTATTTTATTAATCTTTTAGGCCCTTTTAAAATTTGACAGAGACCTATAGGCTAGTCGATTATAAGCTAATTCTGCTCCTAAATTTTTAAAGAATCATCGGCTAACCGATAACTACTAGCAGGCAAATTAATTTTAATCTGCTTATCCGCGGAGAAAATAAATTTTTTTCTTGATACTCAGGCCAAAGATCTCTTTATTATGCATGGTTTGATATGTTATTCATTTAAAGATAAACAAAAAGAGTAAGATATCGTGTGCCCTTACGCCAATGAAACCTTGAATCTTGCTTTCTTCAACTACTCCTTGACGAATGATAATTGCAATAATATTCATATTATACATCACTTAATTAAGAATAATTATTAAATAATTGCAATATATAATTGTGTTTTAAGGGTGTTATTTTTATAGGTTACTCTTTTATTGTAATATATTATTTTATTAAATTTATTTTGTCAAGAAACCTTTCTTTCAACCAAGCCATGCCAGTCTAAGTGTCGAAATAATAAAATAATTCGATGAATTCGAGGTCGATTCACATGAAATAGATTTCGTATAATAAAATAACAACACAAACAATACGATGAAAAACTGAATTAATTGAAGAGATGAGTAATTAATTAGATGCTACAATAATAAACTAAAATAGCGAGGTAAGATGAATTTCAAATATAAAAATAATTTTATTTTTTATAACAAATATATTATTATTATTTCTCAATTAATTTATTTCGTGATTAAGTGCATAAACGAGATAGATCTAAATATTAATTAGACAATATCATAAATTATGGGGTTCAAGTAATATTTGTGTTTGTCAATATAGATACATGACGACAGATCTAAGGTCTGTCTACAGAGATCAAGTCTCCCACAAGAACAAGAAATATAAACATTAAATGAAAAGAAAAATAACATAAATTAATGAGGTTCAAGTATTATATGTGTCAGTAAATATGGATCCAAGATGATAGATTTAGGGACTGTCTATAGAGAGTCACATAATTGCGAAATAATAAAAATGCAATATTAATTGGGAAATAATACAATCCATATTTATAACATAAGTAAAAATTATTTATATTTTTGTACTAAGAGCATTACCCTTTTGCCCCAATTGGATGAAAATTAACTACTCACGATTTGAATAAAACACATATAATTTTATTAATTAAAGAAAAAGAAATTACAACAAAGAAAGTAAAACACATAAGAGTTGTGGCTCTCAACAAATTCTTATGAGAGAAACTTATGAAGAGAGATTAATTGAAAGAGGTGATGAACACCTCTATTTATAGTAAGAGGCGAGCACCCCTTACTTGACAATTGCCAATATGACAATCCACAAAATGGGGATTTCCATTTTCCAAATCAATTAGTTTTTTTTTTTTGTTTTTGTTTTTGTTTTTAATTTTTTTAATGAATATTATATTGTGTAACCAATTCTACGATAAGCTCATCCAACAGCAAATCAAACATGGTCAATCTTTTTATATCCTATTGAACTCAATCTTCATGCTTTTTCGAGCTTATGGGCCTTCAAAATCCAGATTTCATACCCATTTTCTTGTTAAACATTCAAAGCAGTATTTTGCCTACACAAGAATTAAAAATCATAATAAGTATAAATTTAATTATTGTTTCAAAAATGTGCTAACTTGAGAGAATTAATAAAATTACAAGTGTAAAATAATTAATTTCCCTTTTATTGAATGTACACTTTTTAATATTCATCACACCCCCAACCAGCTTATTATTATACCCTATTAATTTAAGCGAAAACTTAAAAGACAGATTATTATCCAAGTTATTAATTGTTTCTTTCTTTATAAATTATCAAATAAGCAAATCCTCCTATAATTTTTACATTTTCCAATACACACATGAGACAAAGTATTAATCAATTCATTGTGCTAACAATATTCTTAGGTCTTGTGGAAAAATAAAAGTAATATTTTTATCTTAAATTTATATTAGAATTCACATCTTTTGCAATTGTAGTTTATTTATATAAATATATTATTTTTTTGAATAATACATCATCAATCCTTGTAACGAGCTTTATGTCAGTGACTCCTAAACCATTTAGCTTTAGGACACTAGGTGTTAAGACACCTTTACGGTCTTAATTGCTCGGATCTCAGAGGTTAAAAAATATCTGATTTCCTTAAGCTTTCTCATTAATCTATGTAACGAGTTTTAGACCAGTGACTCCCAGATCAGTTAGTCATAGGGCACTAAGTGTTAAATCACCACTACTATTTAAAAGAAAAAGAAATAGGTGGCTCCTTATAATAGTCTACAAATAGGCACATCTGAGAACGTGGCTCCAATTCTGTAGTCTTGTTCTTCAGCACATGTGCAGGACACCCTCACATGCGAAAATATCGTAAACTAATTTACGACCGCTTCACAGCTCCAATGGAGTCTTAAGAACAGACTTGGATGAAATTTCATTAAGGATATACATTGTTGTTTGCAATGTATATCCCTAGAATGAACTAGGCAGTGAACTATAACTAAACATATATCTCATTATATCTAGTAGGGTCCGATTTCTCCACTCTGCAGCACCATTCTACTGTGTTCTAAGTGATGTGAGTTGAGATATTATCTCATGTTCAATCAAGAATTCCCCAAAATCACTATCTAGGTATTCTCCTCCACGATCTAATCGTAGAGTTTTGATCGTCTTACCTAGTTGGTTTTCAACCTCAGCACGATACTCTTTGAATTTTTCAAAGGTATCTGACTTGTGCTGCATTAGGTAAATGTACGCATATCTTGAATAATCGTTAATAAATATGATGCAATATTCATAACCACCTCGGGCTCTTACATTTTTCTGTCCGTAAATGTCCGAATGTACTGACTCAAGTGGTTCACTGGCTCTTATAATTTTTCTAGTAAAATGTCTCTTTGTCATCTTTCATTCTAGACAAGATTCGCAAACTGGTAAAGTACCAAGCTTTAACTGGTTTAAAGCTCCGTTCTTTATCAACCAATATATTCGGTTAAGGCTAATATGACCAAGTCTAAGATGTCATTAATATGTGTCATCATGAGAAATCTTATTCCGTTTTGTTTTAGGTTTTTCAACCTTAAACATTTCAGTGTTGAGCAGTGAAATATGTGTTAACGGCCTTAACACATATACGTTAGTTTCTGAGTTTCATGTGCATATAGTTAATCTAATTCTAGCAATAATAACTAAATTATTATTAAAATAAATTGAAAAACCATCGTCCAAAAGTTTGGAAACGGAAATCAAATTCCTGCGAAACCCAAAAATAAACAACACATTGTTTAAATTTAAATAACAATTATTTGAAAATTTAAAACTGAAAATTCTCATTGCTCTAGCTGAAACGACATCGCATGTCCCGACCGTCATGGTATATGATCGGTGGATTCACTCATGTAACGCAAGCGCACGTATCACTCAAGTAGTATAAAATTTATCGATCCCACGATGACTTAATACCTATGCTATCAATTTACAAAGCTAAATGTCTACGAGTATCTAATTGATTCGATTGTTGGTTGGACAATGATTTTTATCTAAAACAAATAAGTAAATAAAACTAAGGTAGATTTCAAGATTAATTAATGATATGAAAATGTCCAGAGTTGTGAATCCTACCAATATCTTCTAAGGATGGGTTGGTTATTTTATGCTTGTGTTATATACTAGTTTATTAACCTGGAACACGAAAATATGCAAAAGCCTCTTCTGATGGTCAGATGCAAAAACCAAAGTAACCCAATTAACTATATTCATATGTTAATTAAGAAACTCCGAATTCATCAAGTCTAAGTTCCAATTATGGCTACCCACGCCCGACAGGTATATTCCTATCCTAGAAGGAAATCTCTAAAGTGAATGTGAGATCATGAGCTATTGAGTCTACAGCTAAACCTAAAATCTCTTTTCCAAGTTCATTTTAAGTTTACCTAATCAATCTTATTAGTGGCCAATTAACAAGAAGCATTAAGAACTAGACTCAATAAATAAACCAAAACATCACACAAGACATAAGAAAAGTCAACTTATTAAATCATTGATATTGGTTTTCATCATAACCCTAGACAACGTATTTAGTTACAACACATATCTAGGACTACTAAAGATAAAAATAAACTAAACATCATAAAACAAGTTGAAAACTAAAAAGTAAAAATTACAACAATGAAATAAAATACTAGGGTTATGGGATCCACTTTTATTATTTCAAATCTAGAAATCTCTATTATTATAATATATAAATTTGCATTACATTACCAACCGACCATATATGTGGTATCCTGATTAAGTCAGATAAATCTCTCTTATTATAATATATAAATTTGCATTACAGTACCAACCGACCATATAGGCGGTATCCTGATTAAGTCAGATTTTGATTAATTCCAACCGACCATAAAGGCGGTATCCAATTAAGTCTGGTTTTAAGATAATTTATATATTATAAAATAAGGGAGATTAATCTAAATTATCATAATAATAGTTTCACCTTTTACCCCAACAAAAAGAAGTTACCTACTCATGCTTAAATAAAAACACACATAATTTTATTGCTAAAATAAAAAGTAAATACAAGAAAGCTGAAAATAAACAAACAAGATACTCTCTTCTTAGTATTATAAGAAATTCCCCAGAAGAAAGTATGAAGAATTCCTCTGATTTCAGCTTCAATTTATAGGCTTTAAAATCGTCTCGCGCGCGACGTGCCAAGTCTTCTGCGTCGCGACACGGGCTACAGTGAATGACGGCTGTCGGTAATTCAAAAATTGTGCTGACATCATGATGACGCGGTGATGACACGGTGATGACATATATGATGATGCAGTGATGATGCGTGTCGGCAATTGAATTATTGGTGCTCGTCGAGACGCATAGAAGGTTTTGCGTCGCGACATGTGAACGGTAAATTTCTCATTTTGCCATTTTTCATCCGTTTTTCGCCATTTTAGCCCTGATTTGATTCCAATGAGTCCTGATATCTTATTTATCTACAAAATAACACAAAACATCAAAATATTCACAAAACTCGAGAAACTATACAAAATATTAAGAAAATGCCGATAAATATTGATATATTTTCGCTCATCACACCCCGAAACCTAACATTTTGCTAGTCCTCGAGCAAAATAACAAAATAAAATACAATAAACAACTTTTAAAAATAAATAAAATTAATCTAAGCCACTTTCGTAGGGATCACTGTTGTATTTAGCGTATGCAACAAGCTTTTAAACCTCTAGGTGTCCCTAGTGGATGAATTATAGTCTCGTGAGGGCTTACAATAACGATACCCACAAACGTCAATCAAATGTACAATCAAACACACAAAATAAAATAAAAAGATAAACAAGTGAAATTCTTATCCAAGTTAATAGTTGTTTTCATTCTTTCTAACTTACCAAACAAGTAAATTCTCCGATTATTTTTATCATTCTCCATATACACAACTAACAAGGTATTAATCGATTCATTGTGCCCACAATATTCATGAATGTAAACACTGTATTTTTGCATAAAGCCCAATGATGAGCCTCGTATGGAGGCACTACCCGATAAGTTTCAGAAGTCACGGGAAACGGACGTCGGAAGGGAAAATTCAAAAATTAATACATTATCAAGTTTAATTTATTTGTTTAGCCTCGGGTTCGCTTGATTGATCTCTGTTTTAAATGTTAGCCTCGGCCCAAAACCCCCGCAACCCATGAAAGCCCACATACCTATACACACCCATCTAAAACCCATGCAACCCTTCTAGGCCGACACTCCCAAGCCCAATCCAAGATAATTAAATCACATGCAAAACAGATGCCAAATCCCTCCAAATCCCCTTCCAAATTTAAAAATATTTTGAAATCGATCCCCACCAAAATTACACAATTTATTTCCCCAAATAACTTAATAAAATACATCCATTTTTTCCATGATTTATTTCCTTATTTTGAAAACTCATGCACAACCCTAACCCTAGCTTGCAACTATAAAAGATAACATATCCAAACCCTAACACTCTCTCTCTCTCTGCCACAACCAAAAAATAATAAACCCTAATCAGCTCGCTCCCTCTCTCATCATCTTTTATCTTCATCCAAAAACAAAACATAAACCCTAAAAGATTCGGCAGCCACCCATTTCTCTCATCATCTCTTATCTTCATAAACCAAGCCAAGAACGTGAACAACTGACCAAGCACAAACTACAAACAACAAACCTCACACATCCCTTCTTGACAGCCGAAAACACACCACACAAAGCAACAAACTCTCCACGCCCCTACACTCAACCGACACAAGCAATAAACAACTACCCACTGACCGACAATCACAAAAAGCCAAAAGAAAACAAACACAACCTAGCAGTCCCCACTGAGAAACCATCACAAACACCCACCTCACTCGGCAACAGACCTCTAAAACCCTAAGACTCACGCAGTACACAGCCCTTCAAACGGCATCCCTTCAAACCTCTAAAACCCTAAGACTCACGCAAAATCCAGCCCTTCAAATGGCAGCCACACACTTACTAAGCGCTCAAACATAGCCCTGACTTTCAAAAAGCCGTGAGCAACAAACCCTAGTTCCTTCTACCTTCACGTCCCTCGACTATTCACATAAACCGACTCTCACAACACTCATTCTCTCTCTCCAGAGACCACCCACTCACGCACACAGACACAACAACTTGCCACCTTATACACACACCCGCCATACACAACAGCCACCGATTCAACACACACCTAAATCCACTCACACGTTCAAACATCACCCAGCAACCGAATAAACAAACAATAAAGGAATAAACACCCCAAATCCGTGAGCACGCCATAATAAACCTGAACCCCAACCGACCAAAATAAACACTTAAAACCGATCCACACCAGTAGCCAATTAACGTAAAAACACCCCATAAACCGAGACAAAGCCAATCTTAAATCTCACTAAACATCCCACAAAAATCAGCCCCCAAACCAGCCCAAAATAGCGACAAAAGCAGCAAAAGCAGCGACCATAAATAGTAGCAAAAATAGAGAAAACATCGGCTTAAAACAGTGAATGAAAATGTTGAACCAGTGAACAAGAAAAGTCAATACTTCATTAGCGAAATGACGGTTCGGCCCGTTTGCATGTATTTTTCGTTTAACAATTAAACGATTTATAAATAATCATCATTATTCATAAAAGTCGCCCTAGTGCTCTACGAGTATATTTCATTAGCGAGACTCTCTAGATTCAGGTATATCCGTCACAAAATCCAATTTCGTGTCCATAATTTACCCACCCGTAAATTATGACGACCACAGATAAACTAGCTGAATCATACAGGTCGAGGTCATTACATACGTATAATCCCTCCGTCACAGGTATCCGAATAACACCAGAGATATAAGTGTAAACGTCAAATCTCTATAGGTATTATCCCGTCGACGTATCTATTAGCAATCTCTAAATAACATTCGGAACTTACTTCAGAAGTATACTGTGGCCACAGATTTAACAGACTGCTAATCGTATATGGACTACCTATGCTCTGTACACAGAACTGACGGATCATATCTTGATACACACATGATATCCTGAGGATCGGTCCACACCCAACGAACAGACGGAGGTCTGATCTAAATAGATCGGTGAAGTGACTGCCATCTAACTGTGGAGGATGTCTCATACATCCACAGTGGTATCTCAAGTCGAAGGACCACTATGCTACTCAACCCGAGAAGATTCTTATTGACATTGGTGTACCATCTATTAAGAATCTTCAGTGAGTCGTTAAGTGTTTATCTATTATAAACACCTACACGTCTATACAAGTCTCCCTAGACTCATGGTTCATTGGGATAAACCACCAGACCAAGTCTCGATATACGACTTGTACTGGTCTCAACAGATTTGACTAACCGACCCGTGTTAGTGAATCTTGACCAGGAACTATATTTGATAATATACATTTAACAGTGACACTTCCCAATGTCAATTAAAAACTACCTTTGTAACTGTGTACTGCATTATATATTATCGGGCCTTTGTCTAATATATACATATCACTAAACAACATTTAGTTTCAATCTAATCGTAATCAGATCGAATACGTATATAAAAACAAGAAGTGCAACCATAATTAAGTAATATTATGGAAAATGGGATGTTTGTATTCATGAATCAAACATAAATACGATCCGGATTGGCGCTCTGAGCACCAACCCCAACAATTTCTCCCACTTGCTATAGTGCCAATCCATGGTATCATATACACATCTCAATATGTATCGTATACTCATGGCTCTCAAAAGCTCACCTAGCACTTAAGAGGTAGGCAACAAGAAGTAGGTCCGCTATTACATATTGAGTTTGTCAAAAAACTCCATCGTTTCCCATAGTCAGCATCATTCATATTTTGTAGAATTTAAATTATACATTAATATGACTCTGATGCTACATCAGTATTGTGCTACAACTACTGAGTTGTCCAAGTATTTAGGGATCAAATCCAAAATACTATGAAGACAACCGCAAGCACAACAACAATATAAAACTTCTAATTTATAAGGTCACTATGCACTTCATAAGTCATACTTCATAAGTTGCATCTAATTCCACTAAATAGTGGATCCTTCGTGACACTGCCACGACATATTTTGTGACTATTTATGACGTAGACTGTCTAACGTCATAATTAGTCTTAAAACTATATGACCCTAATGGTTGCAGACTGTATTCTCCATGAATTAGAAACTCGTTCTTAATATCTCAAGATCACAAAGAACGTGTTTCAAGATCCATCATATGGTCTATATGATATCAAAATAACTCGTAACAATTACGATTAAATCGATATTTTTAATCTCACATTATAAAGTATTCATTATGTCATCATCAATGATACATAAGATTGATTAGACATTCTAATCAATATCTCTTTCGAAAACAGGAATCATCCTTTACGAAAGATGAATACTTTATATAAGACACACAATAACTGTCCAACAGTTATACTAACTGTCATGTAGATAGTTTAGTTATGTCCTTTATTAGATCATATCTAATGTACGAATAATAGGAGTATCTCATAAGTCTCTTAGTTTTATATCTTATATAAAACTTTATATCAAATATAACAAAGACTACTCCCACTGCTTTCACGGAGTAAAGAAGACTTAGGTAAACCTTTTACCTCACAAACTCCCATTATTACTATAATAATGATAATGTTGTTAGGATATATAACACTAGAAAGTAATTTGTACGCTCCCACTAACCCTTCAATCACATATGTATTCTCTATACTTTGACAAGATCAGACAATCTGACTGATGTAAAATATAGAGAACACAGACTTCCGAAAGACTTATCCGAGTCTACAATAGGCTCTATAAACTAGCACACTAAACTGCAATCTCAGCAGAACACAAACTCTAGGGTCATTCTAGAATGAACTCTTCAAATGAAGAAATCACAACTGATCTCTTATCTGAATAAGTCATTCAAAAACGCCACTTTGCATTCTTTAGCTAAAATGTACAGTTTAATATCAACATTAACCAATATATCTTTAATTGTTCAATTAGTGTGACTAGAGACAAGCTTCCTCAGAATCTACAATAGATTGCTGAGTATAATCTTTCTCATTGTCATACTATAAATGTCAAATCTTTAATAAGCTCACACCGCTTTCGCTGCGCAAACAATTAGCACATATCATGAACTAATTCATAATGAAAGCTTAATCAAGTTCAAAAATTGATCGTAGTAAGGTATGAACAATCTTAGATCTATGGTTCAATGATGAACTTCCAGAATCGATATCAAATATCGCTTCCATTATAAGTTATAGGATAATTTTTCTTCAATAAGAAAACAACAGAACCATTAAGTATCAAATACTCGTGAATGATTCTGTTATCCTATTAGACTTGTACGGAAGATGTATAAGGGTTGTTTTATCTTATTAATTACGTATTTCCAATTATAGTTTATCATTCTCACAATTGACTTCAATAAGTCAAGTCTTTTTCTCTACAATGATTAACATCCGATGTTACACACCAAGTGATAAAACGATTTTATTACTTAGGATCGTAGGAAAGATATTCTATCAAATAGAATATAATATTCTATTAAATAGAATAAATGATAAACTTTTACTTATACCTCCAAGGCGTAAGTAATTTCCATTATATAACTATTATATAAAAGAAATATCAAATCTTAAACTTTTCAAGATTCGAATTTTCTACCTATACATATCATATATGTAACTGTAGAAATTAATGGAACCTAAATTAAAAAGATAAACTAGTGTTACTGGAGCATATCCCCAAGAGTATTGAAACTAATTCGGTAACATTCAATATCAAACGAATCTAATCATATAAGATTCAACCGCTGCCACTACTTAATTCCATCAAGATGGAATCGTGGAAGATTAATATTGAAGAAGAATCATATTCACTTAATAAATTTAGAACTAATTGCTTTAAATTCATATGTTTGATCGTATCAAAAATCTTTGAACAGTTCAAAGACATGTAATGAATTTTAATGATAAAGTTCTCATAAAACTTCAGATTGAATATATTTGAACAAGTCAAAAATGTTAAACTTACGTTTCATCAGAACAGATTGAAAGTTCTTGATCATTTCAAGACGTTCAATATGTGTTCTTTCATAAACACGTAACTAAGTTATGACAATTCATAAACTAAGTTACGAAGTAAAGAAAACTACCTTAAGCAATTATAATTCATTAAAACTACATACATCTAATGTATCAGTTTAATAAATCTGGTGGTCCAATGACAAATCATTGGTTAAACGAGATTTTAATCACCTTCCTGAATACAATATTCATTAAATGGATAAGTATGTGTGGTGTGATCTTGTATCAAAACATCCTTTACCATACGGAATAAGCATATAATGCTTAAGTGATTAAACTCATAAAAGCACAGTTCTAAATTATTTATTTTACCGAATAATTTTTCTTAATGTTTATCTCTACGTCAATGACACTACTAGTTATATTTAAAATATATAATAATTGTTTATAAAGAACAAGTAACTATCCAATAGTCGCGAGTTCTGATATCAAATATCAAAACAATCGTTAACTAATATTTTTAAATAACTAGATGGGAGATCTGGATCCAATACCTATAGTTGTATTATTGTGAAAATCGATATTTTCTATACACAACTATACCCATCTCTTTTCTTTAGCTTTACTATTTGCATTCAACTATTCACAATAATTGCAAATAATTGATTAGCAAATTGTGTCAACACATTGCCTCTAAAGGTCATCAAAGCTAAGAAACGTCATTACTAGATAAACAAATACCTAATGGGGCTTTCTTAATGCCAATCAAGAATCTCGAGACATGAACTAATTCAAGTCAATTCTTACTGCATAAGAAACTATTCTCTCTAAAGTATCATATCCTAAAAGGGATATATATCTAGATTATCTATCATGACTTAGAAACTAAGTCATTAACCATCTTGATTTTTGAAGAAAATCGGAACAACATTTCCCGATGGTTTAGACCAATCTAATAATATCCTAGTCTAGTAGTATCTAGAACCTATTCTAGAATAACTGTAACCAAGAGTCAAGTCAGATAACATATCAAAATATGTGTGCAGTGAATTAAAAGTTTAATTCTATCTAATATAGATTAAGGAAAAAAAACAAGCAGCAATTTCCATAATAATACACACTGCCTAAGTTATGGAATATTTTAAACTTAGCAGTGCCTCCCACTATTTTACGTAATACCGTAATCCCCAACAGAAAAATGAGAATTCAATAATTAAATCGAATTCCATAATGGGAAGTGGACCCCATGAATATATTTCGACTCACAGCAGAGGCACGGTCTCGCCTACGTATATTCACAGGTAGACAACTCATTGTCAATCACTCACTAGTGACTCCTGGGTTTCTGGTCCTGGTCGTTTCTCGTTGTCGCTGCTAAGGCAGGCCCACAAGGAGACGTACCAAGGTAAAACTCGTCAATGATAAAATCAAGTTACTTGTGTAACCCTGACAGCTAGGGCACGTTCCATCATATACATCCGGCATAAATAAATCTCTATCAGCTACACCCTCACAGCAGAGGCACGTCGGTCTCGGATGTAGTCACAAAAATATTCATAAACCGTATTGACAAGGCGAACCAAGAAACAAGTATTCCAAATACCAGTTACTTTAAAACCTTATTAAGCGGGGACATTCCATAAAGTGTCATACACTTTAAATTTAATCAAATTAAGAAAAGCATGCATGCATCAAGTAAAGAAAAGAACACACATTAGATTTTAAAGGGCTAATCATATTGGGGTGTCCAGAATTAGACTCGCTCTGATACCATTTTGATGGGGTTTTAAGGGGGAATATCGGTAACGCAGCGGAATCGCGGAAAATCAAAATTTTCCGATTTCAAAATTTTTCCATGGATCAATTAAATAAACTTATTTATTTAATTATCCAATTATCAAATTCTGAAAAATTACACAAGAGATCAAATTTCTTGTTAATTACCGAATTGCCCCAAAACTTTGTAAATTGATTATTTTAGCCCAAAAATTATCAAATATAATTTTGGATGATTTTAAATCATTTCTAAAATGTTTTTCAACACATCTAATGCATCAAAATCAGATTTCACACAAATCCCCAATTTTTAGTCTAATGCCGTGAGCCACCCAAAATTTTCAATTAATTACAATTTGGTCCATTTAGTTCAAAACATGCCAAGATCAAATCCAATCAACCTAAAATTTTACATGCATCATATTCATACTATAATACATCATATATATGAAATCCCAAAATTTTGAGTGGGTTATGAACCCTAATTTTTGAATTTCATAAAATTGTCCAATTTCACCAAATTTACAAAATCCAACACTTTAATCCATTCAATACTTCACCAATCTAGCCTCACCACTTTGAAACAACTCTCGAAAAATTCTAGGTCGCCAATGAGTGGCTTACAACTCTAGAATGGCAACTTGATTTTCCAAAAATCAAAAGTAAAGCTTTGAAACCATTTCAAGCTTACTTACATACATCAATCTTTCATCAAAGTTCACAACCAAAATAAAACACAAACTATAAGAAGAGAGATAACATCAAAGCATCACAAATTGAAGCGAAGTATGTTAGAAATATTTTTCTTGTTGGAGGAATTGAAAGAAAACTTACAAATGCTTAAGATTTCCAAGATTTTCTTCTTTTCTCCAAACATTTTCTCTCAACCACTTTTGTGTTCTATTTTTGTGTATATGAACTTGTTAAACCCTAAAATGAAATGAAACAATATATACTTCACCCAAAAAGAGCTTTGGCCGAAATTGGTGGAAGAAATATCTAGATATTTTATTTTTGTTTCATTTAAAGCCAACTTGCCAACTTGTTTTAGAAATCATTAACACTTTAATGTAATTCAATAAGTCAACAATTGCAACTAAAAAATATAACACTTATATTCAATTTAGGGTGTTGGCCGAAAATTACAAATAAAAAGGAAAATGGATATTTTCAATTTTAACAATTAAAACAAATATCCAAGGAAGTCAAATTCAATTTGACAACATTTTCCTTTAATGTAAAGTCAAACATTTACACTTATAATCATTTCCAAACTTTATCATTTGGTGAGATATTTATATTTTAATTATATTAATCATTTAAAAATTAAATAAGTAAATAATTAATTAAATACAAATATCTCAAATATATGTATTATATTAACTTTAAATATCTCAAATACATATATTAATGATATATGTCAAATACCTTTATTTGACAATTTATTAATGTGTATTTAATAATATCATATATTAAATACAAATACACATTAATTAGGAAATGACGGTTCGACCCGTTTGTATGTATTTTTCGTTTAACAATTAAACGATTTATAAATAATCATCAAGGGCTTAATTAATGCAACTTCATAAGTCAATACTTCATAAGTTACATCTAATTCCACTAAATAGTAGAATCCTTCGTGACACTCCCACTGCATATTTTGTGACTCTTTATGACGTAGATTGTCTAACGTCATAATTAGTCTCAAAACTAATATGACCCTAATGGTTGCAGACTGTATTCTCCATGAATTAGAAACTCGTTCCTAATATCTCAAAGATCACAAAGAACGTGTTTCAAGATCCATCCTATGGTCTATAGGATATCAAAATAACTCGTAACAATTATGATTAAATCGATATTTTTAATCGCACATTATAAAGTATTCATTATGTCATCATCAAACCATACATCCACAGTGGTATCTCAAGTCGAAGGACCACTATGCTACTCAACCCGAGAGGATTCTTATTGACGTTGGTGTACGATCCATTAAGAATCTTCAGTGAGTCGTTCAGTATTTATCTATTATAAACACCTACACGTCTATACGAGTCTCCCTAGACTCATGGTTCATTGGAATAAACCATCGGACCAAGTCTTAATATACGACATGTACTGGTCTCAACAGATTTGACTAACCGACCCGTGTTAGTGAATCTTGACCAGGAACTATATTTGATAATATACATTTAACAGTGACACTTCCCAATATCAATTACAAACTACCTTTGTAACCGTGTACTGCATTATATATTATCGGGCCTTTGTCTAATATATACATATCACTAAACAACATTTAGTTTCAATCTAATCGTAATCAGATCGAATACGTATATAAAAACAAGAGGTGCAACCATAATTAAGTAATATTATGGAAAAAGGGATGTTCGTATTCATGAATCAGACATAAATACGATCCAAAGTGGCGCTCTGAGCACCAACCCCAACAAACAATCCCTCTGTTATAGGCTATCCGAGTTGTGCTTAAAAACATAGAATATATCGTCAAGTTTCCAAGGTGCACATCTTATGTCGACATGTCCATAATTCTTTACAACTGATTCGATCCACCTTAGGTGATCGGCTTTGGCCAAAATCTTTAAGAATCATGACTTTACTTACATGGATACCTAAACCTCTTATGGTACACATATGGGTCGAAGGATCCTATCTTGCTTCGCACTCGATTACTGAGTGCATCGGTCCACACCCAACGAACATCTAGAGCCCAGACCATGAAATGTTTCTTACATATATGGCATCAAAGTGTGGAGGATCTCACACAAAATCAATGTTATCCTATAGTCAATGGATTTCATATGCTACTCGACTCGAGGAGATTCCTATTGACGGTGGTGTGTACTTCCAACTATTAGGTATCACAATGAGTCATTCATTATTCACTTCAATGAATATCCACTTGTCTATACAAGTTTCCAAAACTCATGGTACATCGGGTTAAACCATTGGAACTCCAATTCCAGTATACGACATGTGCTAGTCTTCTAGGTTATAGGAATTCGACCGTATTCCAAAATCAACGACTAGGAATATTTACTTTAATAATAGTTTACACCTAGTGTCAATACTATTCTAAGGTCGATGTCATTCTTATCATATCTATACATCAATCTAATATGCATAATGACAATATCATTAAAAGGTATGAAATGGAAAATGTAGTTATTTTATTAATAAATAATATAATATAAAAATCGGATTGGCGCTCCAAGCACCAACTCCATCAAACTCTCAATTGCTTTGTGCCAATCTAGATGGTACCGTGGTCTCATCTCCTCCATATGTTTATCGAATAACTTAGGAGGTAAGGCCTTTGTAAGCGGGTCTGCTATGTTGTCTTGTCCTTGAACCTTCAAGACCATTATGTCTTTTCGTTCAATAATTTCTCTAATTACGCGGTATTTCCTTTCCACGTGTTTAGACTTAGAATACACTCTCGGCTCCTTAGCCTGCACGATGGCTCTGTTATTATCACAGTACAATGGGATCGAATCTGTAATACTAGACATAGTGCCAAATTTTGTGATAAAATTTCTAATCCAAACAGCTTCTTTAGCAGCTTCTGAAGCCGCTATAAATTTTCCGCAGTGGTGGAATCAGCTGTTGAGCCTTGCTTTGAACATCGCAAACTAACAGCACCACCATTAAGGGTAAATATGTATCCTGATGTAGATTTTCTATCATCTGGATCTCCCTGGAAGTCAGAGTCTGTATAACCTTTAACTTGTAGCTCATTTTCTCCATATATCAGAAACTTATCCCTAATACCTTTAAGATATTTTAGGATATGTTTCACGACTGTCTAATGATCATTACTTGGATCAGATTGATATCGGTTGGTCACACTATGTAGAAACTAATGTCAGGTCTAGTACATAACATTGCATACATTATGCTTCCAATGCAAGAGGCATATGGTAAGTTAGACATCCTAACTCTATCATCCTCAGTCTGAGGTGTCATTTTCTTCGAAAGATGTATGATGTATCAGAAAGGTACATTTGCTGCCTTGCAGTTGGTAAAACTGTATCTTTCTAACATCTTATCTATGTACGTCGATTGTGACAATCCTATAAGCTTCCTAACTCTATCCCGGTAAAGTCTTATTTCTAGTATATATGAAGCTTCACCAATATCTTTCATGGAGAAGTTCTTGCAAATAAAGGCTTTCACACTTTGCATAATCCCTATATTATTTCATATGATAAGGATGTCATCTACATACAAGACCAGGAAAACTATCATGCTTCTATTCACTTTCTTATAAACACATAGTTCCTCTTCATTTTTGATGAATCCAGATAATCTAATTATCTCATTAAAATGAAGCTTCCAACTTTGGGATGCCTGTTTAAGTCCATAAATAGACTTTTGGTGCTTACAAACTAAGTTTGAAGTCTCACTGGATACGAAACCATTTTTTTGTTCCATATGGATATCCTCTCCAAGGAATCCATTTAGGAAAGCGATTTTCACATCTATCTATCATATCTCATAGTCGTGATTTGCAGCAACGGCTAAAAGAATCCTAATGGATTTTAGCATGGCTACTGGTGAAAAAGTTTCCTCATAGTCAATTCTATGACGTTGAGTGTAACCTTTCGCTGCCAATCGGGCCTTAAAGGTTTCCACCTTTCCATTGGGCCCTCGCTTCCTTATGTAAACCCATTTACAACTAATAGGTTTAACTCTTTCAGGAAGTTCAACTAAGTCATAGACTTGATTGGCATGCATTGAATCCATTTCAGATTTCATGGCTTCCTACCATTTTCCCAAATCGATGTCCAATATCGCTTCTTTATATGGAGTCAGATATGTTTACTCCCAGAGGAGAACATCAAGGCTCACATCAGATGTTAAAAACAATATCTCAGGAGGCCTTGATATTCTATTTGACTTGCGTAGAACCTGTATTATAGATCCTTCATCTAATTGGATCTTTGGTTCCATCTCAGGTTCTTTAATGTTTGGATCAAATTCATCAGGTTTAATCTCTTTAAAATACCCATTTTCTCTCAAAAATTACTTTTCAAGAAAAGTTACAAAGCGAATAATAAATACATTTCGTTCTCAGAATCGTAGAATTAATATCCCATGGAATTATCAGGATATCCAACGAACCTACATTTATACCCTCTGAGTGCTAGTTTATCCCGCTGCGTAATTCTAACATATGCAAGACAACCCCAATCCTTAAATGTCTAAGACTTGGATTTCTACCGAACAATATCTGATAGGGGATTGTAGAAACAACTTTCGATGGAACCTATTAAGTATGTAGGCAGTAATTTGTAAAGCGTAACCCCAAAGGTAATAAGAAAGATCTATATAGCTCATCATGGATCGCACCATATCCAATAAAGTATGATTTCTTCGTTCAGACACACCATTTTGTTGCGATGTTCCTAGTGGGCTATATTGGGCAAGAATTCCATTCTCCCTCAAAAAATTTCTGAATTCTTCACTCATGTATTCACCGCCTCGATCTGATCTTAGGCATTTGATAAAGTTAATGGTTTGTTTTTCTACTTCGTTTTGGAATATTTTGAGCTTGTCAAATATTTCCGACTTATGTTTCATCCGATAGACATATCCATATCTAGATTTGTCATCTGTAAAAGTCACAAAGTATGTGGAACCATCATGAGCGGCATGATTTAATAGACCACACACATCGCTGTGTACTAGCTCCAGTAAATCTCCAGCACGGTGTCAAACACCTTGAAATGGGGTATTTATTATCTTTCCTTGGATACATGACTCACAAATTGGATAAGGATCTAAGGTAAGATTTTTAATTAAGCCCTTGTTTAATTATTAAATTAATCCAATTAATCCAATTAGGTCAAAGTAATAATCAATGTTATCCAATAATACTTGATTATCTTAGTTGATAATTATAATATCGAATATTATCTTTTATCAAAAATAATCGGCTACCCAAGTGATCAACGAGTACACTTCATATTAGGACTCTCTAAGTTTAGACACATTCGTCATATAAGCCTAGCTAATATGTACGCAATTCGGCCATCTCTGAATTCGTGAAAAACACTAACGACCTTTCTTAACTATACAAGTCGAGGTCATCACATATGTTTAACAATCCCTTCATCGTAGGCTATCCAAGTTGTGCTTAGGAAACATATAATACATCGTCAAGTTTCCAAGGTGCACATCTCATGTCGACATGTCCACGAATTTTTACAACTGATACGATCCACCCAGGTGATCGGCTTTGGCCAAAGTTTTTAAAAAATCATGACTTTACTTACATGGATACCTAAACCCCTTATGGTACACATACGGGTCGAAAGATCCTATCTTTCTTCGCGCTTGATTACTAAGTACACCAGTCCATACCCAACGAACATCTAGAGGCCAGACCATGAAAGGTTTCTGACATATATGGCATCAAAGTGTGGAGGATCTCACAAAAAATCAATGATATCCTATAGTCAAAGGATTACAAATGCTACTCGACTCGAGGAGATTCCTATTGACGGTGGTGTATACTTCCAACTATTAGAAATCACCTATGAGTCATTCAGTATTCGCTTCAATGAATATGTCTATACGATTTTCCAAAACTCATGGTATATAATGTTAAACCATTGGAACTCCAATTCCAGTATACGACATGTGTTAGTCTTCTAGGTTATAGGAATTTGACCGTATTCCAAAATCAACGACTAGGAATATTTACTTTAAGAATATTTTACACCTAGTGTCAATATTATTCTAAGGTCGTTGTCATTCTTAGCATATCTATACATCAATCTAATACGCATAATGACAATACCATTAAAAGGTATGAAATGAAAAATGTAGTTATTTTATTAATAAATAATAAAATATACAAATCAGATTGGCACTCCAAGCACCAACTCTATCAAGCATTACAAAGTCCAAATGGCATTCTGCGGAAAGTAAAAGTACCATACGAGCATGTGAAAGTTGTTTTCTCCTGATCTCCTAGGGCGATGGAAATTTGATTGTACCCCGAGTATCCGTCCAGAAAATAGTAGAAATCATACCCCGCCAGTCTGTCTAGCATCAAGTCAATGAATGGTAGTGGGATATGATCCTTTCGTGTTGCTTTGTTCAGCTTCTTGTAGTCCATACAAACTCTCCATCCAGTCACTGTCCTTGTTGGAATCAGCTTGTTCTTTTCATTTGTGACTACGATCATTTCTCATTTCTTGGGTACACATTGCATAAGACTCACCCAAGAGCTATCAGAGATGGGGTAGATGATGTCTGCATCCAACCATTTGATGATTTCTTTCTTTACAACTTCCTTCATGATTGGATTCAGTCTCCGTTGATGCTCCACGGTGGCTTTTTATTCATCATTCATTAGGATTTTATGCATGCAAAATGATGGACTAATGCCTCGAATGTCTGCTATAGTCCAGTCAATAGCTTTCTTGTGCTCGCGTAACACTCTCAACAACTTATCTTCCTACACCCATGTTAGCGACGAAGAAATAATCACAGGTAAATTAGAAGATTTTTCCAAGTATGCATACCTGAGATGGCTCGGAAGTGGCTTTAGTTCCAACTGTGATGGTTCTTCAATCGAGAGTCTTTCTCTCATTTTTCGATAGTTCCAAGCTTTCCACCTGTAGTGTTGCTCTGAATCGAGATGCTCCATCAAGATAGTTGATGTATTCCAGAATCTCATCATCTAATTCTCTGTCAGTCATATTGGTGATGCATGTTTCAGATTTGTCAGTGGAAAGTTGCATTGCATATGTGTTCTGGATGATATTCTCTATTACATCAAGTCTGAAACATTCCTCTTTTTGTTCATCATTCGGGAATTTCATGGCTTTGAAAACATTGAATGTTACTTCTTGGTCCTGTACCCTCATGGTTAGTTCAACTTTTTGTACATCAATGATGATTTGACCTGTAGCCAAGAATGGTCTCCCGAGGATGATGGGTACGTCTTTGTCTTCCTCCATATCAAGGATAATGAAATCTGTTAGGAAAATGAATTTTTTGACTTTGACAAGCACATCTTCCAGTACACCTCTCGGAAATATGATTGATCTGTCAGCAAGTTGCAGAGTGACTAAGGTGGGCTTTGCTTCTCCAAGTTGCAGTTTCCTGTAAATAGACAAAGGCATCAAGTTAATATTAGCACCTAAATCACACAAAGCCTTACCGAAGTAATGTTCTCATATGGTGCAAGGGATGGTGAAACTACCAGGATCCTCCAACTTTGGGGGAATCTTCATCGGAATGATGGCGCTACATTCTTCTATCAATGCTACCGTCTATTAATCTCCCAATATTTTCTTTCGTGATAGAATATCTTTCATGGATTTGACATAGCTGGGCATTTGTTCCAACGCTTCTGCAAATGGAATGTTGATATGCAGCTTTTTGAATATCTCTATGAATCGAGCAAATTACTTCTCCATATTGTGTTTCTGGAGACGCTGTGGAAAAAGTGGAGGTGGAGTAAATCTTTCTCGATCATTTTCTTTTGCTTTTTTTCTTCCATCTGTGGATCTGCTTCATTGCTTTCTTTTGGAACATTCTCAGTAGATGCATTGACTTCAATATCTTTATTGATTTCAGTGCCGCTTTTCAAGGTGATGGCTTAGCATTGCTCATTCCCTCTATTCCTTGGATTTGGTTCTGTGTTGCTATGAAATGTACCTTGCGGTCTGTAACTCTGAGCATTGGCCAGCTGTCCCATTTGATTTTCCAGTGCCTTTATAGAAGTTGATTGGCTTTAAAACATAGCATCGTATTTGTCTTCTTTCTTTTTCAACATTTCTGCAAGCAAATCTTCTATTCCTGGCTTTTATTCTGCTGTTGGAATCCTGGTGGTGGATTGTTCATTTGCCCTGAAGTGTTGCTCCATGCGAAATTGGGATGATTCCTCCAACTTGGGTTGTAGGTATTGGAATATGGATTGTTTCCCTGTCTGTTGAAGTTGCTGACATAGTTCACAGTCTCATAATATTGGTTGTAAGATTCTTCCTCCGGTGCTCTTCCATATGGTGAACTTGTGGATCCAGCATTAACTTGTATGCTAAGAGTTTCCAGACATTTGCATATCTAATCCAGCTTGGCATTCACAGTTGTGTTTGTTCATACTTCATGGATTCTTGCTATTCGATGGATCATGCTCCTCTCTGTTGGCCACAATGAATTATTGTTGGCCATTTCTTCAATTAAGTCTCAGGCCTGATCTTCTCATTTTTCCATTAATGCTCCTCTAACAGCAGCATCTATTGTAGTTCTCATTAGTCCAGAAAGCCCATTGTAGAAGGTTTGGACTTGTAGCCACTTTGCAATCTCATGGTGAGGAAATTTTCGAAGCAATTCTTTGTATCTTTCTCATGCTTCGCAGATGGATTCTGAGTTATGTTGCACAAAGGATGTGATGTCATTTCTCAATTTTTATGTTCTGGTTGGTGGAAAGTATTTTGCAAGGAACTTGGTGGCAAAAGTGTTCCACGTTATGATGGAACCTGCTGGTAGTGAATGGAGCCAAGCCTTAACTCTATCTTTCAAGGAATATGGGAACACACGCAGACGTATTGCTTATTCTGCCGCCCGGTTGTAATTGAATGTGCCACAAACTTCCAGGAAGTTACTAATGTGAGCATTAGGATCTTCAGTTGCACTTCCCCCGAACTGAACTGATTATTATATCATCTGAATGAATGTTTTGATGTCACACGCATTTACTTGTAATGGTGGAAGTACAATG